>JABWIB010004111.1:2955-23809 GCA_016617825.1 Platyplectrum ornatum
GCTACTACACGCGGCCATTGATAAAAATTATTTTTATTGTTTTGTTAATGCTGTAAAACCAAGTATTAAAAAAACCCCATTCCAATGATTATTATGAATAGTCACGTGTAGTGCTTCTATGCTGGTTTTTTTTATGAAGCACAGAGACGGCAACTATGGAAGCCGCAGCGTTTGGACTTATGGCCCTCTTCCCTGTGTGCATAGACATCTCAACAGAACACCCCCCCCCCAAATATAAAGGGGGTACTCTCCCTGCTTCCTCTACGGAGTGATGTCAGCCTGTTACAGGCGCTACAGCTCCTATATAACATTATAGATATTATAGTGTAACTGGAGCGCTCCAGCTACTAGAGGGGGCTCTGTAGGGGGAAGAATCTCATTTGGGGGGGACATAGTAATATATTCTGATGCCGCTGCCTGTGTGCTATCCAGACATGCATGTTTCTGTGCCCCCAATATTTGGATTTATGATTATATATTCTCTGGATAATTGGATTGATGTTATATAAATAATCTATACCTTAATCAGCAATCAAATCTTATTTCGCTTTCACTGTGTATAGTGAATAGTGTCCTGTTTTAGGTTTAGTTGATGTCGGTTCCTGAATCACGGTTGTTCTTTCCTCATTCCCGTTGTCCTCGCAGTGACAGTCCAGCGTGATATGAGTCTGTCAGATGGCTCAGATTTGCTGTTTCACTGGAAGGCAATTTCCCTTAAACCAGTTACCTGCAGGCGTCTGATTTATCAATGTCAGGATGATTTCATTGACAAAACTCTTGTTTCATTTCCTTAAGGCCAATNTATTTCTTTTTATTCCTGTTTATTCTCTGTGCTCAGCGTGGATGAAAGGGAGAACATTGNAATAACGCGTAGCCGGCGCATGGCGATGGGTGTGGACAGCTGCTTCATGATTGAACGTTGGGTTTGATATGTAACGCAGTAATACATTTCTAGAGTCGTAAAAAATCTCATTTTACAACATTAAATTCCTTCTAGTACGACATAAAATATGGATTGTTAAAAAGCCTGTTAATGTAGTATATAGGCCTTCCAAGCAGACGTAGCAGTCCTATACCTGACCATTTATGTTGTATCATGTTACACAGGGGATGCCAACTGTCCCGGATATTTCAAGAGATTGGGGATTGCTCCCAGAACCCCCGGGAAAGTAGACTGGTCTCTCGAATCAGAGCTTATGGCAGAGTTATTTCATGAGATTCACTGCCTCAAGCCCTGATATGGAAGATTTGCTGGATCAATGCCCGAATTCCAGAACCCGTACAGATGTAACAGTGTATAACNTTTCTAAAATACCGCCATGTCACGGTATGCAACATGCATGTGTCCAAAAGGCGGCATTAATGCGTAACAGCACACAGGTTGTCCTGANGTTGACATTGGATATCTTCAGCAATCATACGCCACCTAGCTGTTANTGTTGGAACTGCAANTTTTACTGACAGAATGGCGTAAAAGCGTATTAGCATGCTGAGGGCATAAATCCGGCGCAATTGCGCATACCTCCCAACTGTCCCGATTTCGGGTGACTGTCCTGCTGTCCCAATAGGTTTTATTTCATTCAATTTTAACATTTGCTGCAATCGCGGCGGTAAAAGTGGCAAGGCCTGGGCGGGGTCGGACGGAGCGGGGGAAGGGTGACGTCCAATGCAGGGGATGCATTACGCCCTCCTTTATTTAAAACCCAGAATACATAAATAGTAACTCACTGACTGTAGATCCCGCGGTATTGCCTGATATATTAAATGACAGCTACAGGCTTATGGAGTTCTTTGAAATTTAGCTTCCGCATTATGAATTCTGAGGCAAATGAGAAACAGCAGTCTCCATTATCAGACAGGGGAATGGATTTCTTTTTGTCACACAGGATAATGGATATTTTTAAAATGTAATCGTATTAATTTTTTTCCCCTCCTCACAGCGGCGTAGCGTTATACATGTCTGGAAGGGCTGATGAAGTGTCACCTCCCCGTGTAGTCATCAACAGAAGATTGTACAACAGCGAACTACAAATGTCACCGAGCCTCATGAAAGCAAATCAGATAGTCCGAGTGTGTAGCTCTGCAGACATGGAATTACATAGTCATAGTATAATGGTAGAACTCCTGTTATTCTTCTACTGCAAAAAGCCTTTTGTTTTATTATCGGCAGGAAATTGTGACTTGTTCCTGTCATCTGGGTGTGTGTATCGGTTATATCATTGTGTTACATAACACATGTTATTCACCTTGTGATCACATAGTCATGGAATGTTGCCAAAATTCCAGGAGACTTCCAGGAGAGCAGGTAAATGTTCCAGTTCAGAGCTTGAGGCAGTGATTTAATGAAAATCACTGCCTCAAGCCACAAATGTCATNGGCAGGAGATGATGATATTAATTAGGTCCTGCTTTACCTTGGCAATCCTATCAATTGAAGCTTATATTGGTCAGGGGTGGGGCTTAGGGTCACTACCACAAACCCCACCCCCTTTTTAAAAATATTTAACCCTGTGGTTATGCCCTAAACTACTTCTGTGCATTGGTGCACCTGTGATATGTTTGAGGAGGGGGGTGGGGGAGGTATCTATCTAACACTCCANCCCAACCAATTAACAATTTAAGGTCTGTAAACCATAGATGCCAACTTCCTGTTTCTCCTATAAGAGAGATCTTGGAAAGGAGTAAGAGACGAACATGGAGGTGGGGCTTAAGTTTATGCAAATATCTTCCTTAAGGCCCACCCCTGCATATCAATCTATGGTGTTCATAAGCATTGGGCTTAATGTGTCAAATATATCATCATGCCCCATACATCTTTATCAACACTCAAATGGTTGTGTGGTTCTCAACAGTATACGTCGTTCAAAAGAAGTAAATGGATTATTATTTTCTGTTACACGAGGCTATGGCAGATGGCTCACACCATAGCGAAATAAAGGAATATGACATGAAATCAGTGTGACACAACAGGACCCCCGATTGTGCCTTATTATCTCATTCACTGGCCGCACGAATTGAACAAGACTTGGAGGAAATGCATATAGATTAATAAAGTGGAACCACCATTCAAATAGACACAGAGAGGTTAGAAGACGTAAAATATTCAAAACCAGAAGCAATAAAATTGGCCAGCAATTCACAAAAGTCCTTAATGGAAAGTTAAATAAATATTTTTTTAAATATATTTTTATGTGTGTACAAGATTTATTAAAATTTTTGTATCTTATAGTTTAAAGATTATAATTTTTTATTTGCATTCAAGNTAGTGAACAACAATAATTTATCGTACACATGGAGGCATGTGATGGGTAGCTGCCATTAGCGTAGAGTAGGTTGAGGTGACAGTGGTGCTGGTGGGCAGTCTCTAGCAGTAATCAATCTGTAGTTTTATTGGGTCAAATGAGCAGTCTATAGGTGCCAGTCATTTGGCTGGTGAAGTTGATGACCCGGTAGGGGATAGTTCATCAGATGGGTAATAGCTCCGCCAGACTTAAGCCCGCCTCCTTATGCTTTGGGTCCGAAGGCTGACGCATTTCGCCACAGCTGCCATCCTTCCATGATAGTTANACCACTAATAATTTCCATCGCCGTTTGTCCATGTCAGCAACCTCTACATAAGTAAGAAAGTCAAATATTACAGCATTAAATCAGAGTCTCTGCCACTAGAGTCATGTGGCATCCNTAACGTGATTCATCATCAATGGCCNTAGATCTTTTCAATCCAATCGTAAAAATGCAATTTTAATTATAACATAGCAGAGTCATGTTTCATTCTAAATATCACAGAGGCAATTAAATATGAGTATCTGGAGAGTTCATTAATATTTAGGAATTTTTGAGAAGGCGAGATGTCATCCTCTGGCAGCTTCCTGTGGAATAGGAGAATAAAAATGTTATAGGGAAATAGTCTGCAGTTCCGTGAAACGTTATTATTTGCCAGTCATGAGAAAGAGATGAGTTAGACAAAGTTGAGTATTAAGTGAGTCATCCATCAAGTTTGATTAGCATCAGACTCTACCAAGTGGTAAGAAGGGAACTGAGACATGACAGAAAGCAATAACTCCATGTTCAGATAACGTAATGGGCAAATATGTCTGCTCCATCCAGCGCTGTAACAGCCTCTCTCACATCCCGGGAAATGTGAAACGCGTCTTACGCATCTCCGAATNATGTTAATGCAGGTTACAGAGGACGCAATAAGTCAGCGGAAATAAAATTTACTTATTTATTATTCTTTAAAGAGTACAAGTTCATAATGAAGAACAATGAGGAAACTCCCATAGGGCCAGATGCAGATTTACACTCTGACTTACACTCTCATGGGTAAAACCATGTTGAATTGCAGGGGAGGTAAAATGAATGTTAGTGTTTGCATGCAGGGAGAATACTTTATTATTACATGTTGCACACAGATACTGACCAGCGTTACTGTTACACTTGGACTGGAAACTTCATCTCTCAACTCTAATACTGTTTGCAACTAATTAAATTTACCTCCCCTGCAATTCAACATGGTTTTGCCCATGAGAGTGTAAGTCATGAGAGTGTAAATCTAAATCTGGCCCATAGAGTGTAAGCTTGCTACCCATTCTGTTTGTTACCACCCAGTGATGTCTTAATAATTGTTGCAATTGTAAAGCCCTACGTAAACTGGTCCTGTATTAATTAATTAATTAGGAAAAACAATTGGGGCCAAATTACGAGCCACATGGATCTGGAGCTGAAAGTGATGAAAGGCTCATTGCAGTGACCATATATGTGTGTGTGGGAACAGAGGCTTAGGCTGAGGAATGGAGGTTTAGTGGGGAGGGGTAGAATTAGGCTGCAGAGACGAGAGGGTAGGTTGCGCGGGGAGTGTTAAAGTTAGGCTCCAAGAAACTTAGGGTTTGGCTACGGGGAATGGAGGTTTAGGGTAATAGAAGGTGAAGGTTAGGGTTAGGCTGTGGGGAGATTAGTTTGCATAGAAGGGAAAGGTTAGGGTTAGGCTGTGAGGTGGTTAGGGTTAGGCTGCAGAGAGGAGAGGGTAGGCTGCACAGGGAGTGTTGAAGGTAGACTGCTGGGAACGGAAGGTTTGGGCTAGGCTACATGGAATGGAGGGTTTGGGTAATAGAAGGGAAAGGTCAGGGTTAGACTGTGGTGAGGGCAGGGTTAGGCTGTGTTGAGGGCAGGGTTAGGCTGCGAGGAGGGAAGGGGTAGAGTTAGGCTGCAGAGAGGAGAGGGTTGAGGGTAGGCTGAGGAGAGAGTTTGGCTTAGGCTTCAGGGAATGGATGGTTAGGATTAGGCTGGGGAATTAAAGATTAGGGTAATAGAGGGGGGAAGGTAGGGTAAAAATCTGGAGAAGGGATGTGGTTACAAAACAACTCACCAGTAGGCGCTGGAAATTTGGCATTGCGGGTGTCGTTAAGGTGACGGTGGGCTTCTTTCGGTGCCGGTGTGTACGGGCGGGCTTCGTTCAGTGCTGGTACCTACACCATGATCAGACCTGTTAGCAGCAATTAAGCTCCATTTCTATTTCTTTAAGAAATTTCCTCCTCACAGCATGAATGAAACACACACTCGGATCTGTTAGTGAATCATTTATAGAGCCGCTTCCTTTTGTATCAGGTGTGAGAGCGGCNACAGAAGTAAAACAATGCAGCATTCGTAGGTGCAGGAGAACAGATTCCATCTATCTTTAGTGCAATCTGTCCACCTCATCGTGGACCTGTTATAACACTCTCTGCTGTGGAGCTTTTTCGAGAGACTGTTGTTACCGAAATAAACGTGTAGAAGAAAGGTAACCCGTCGCTCCAAATTAGCAGGCAGATATGGTTCGAGTTGAAATGAATGATTTGACGTTGGTCGAGAAGCATTAGGAGCACACTGCAGCTATATTGTGAAGTGTAAGAATATGATTGGGTAAATTAGTATATAGGAATCACACAACGAAGCATACAGTAGGTTCAATGTACCATAATAAGTATACATAGCCTACCCAAGGGTCAAATAAATGATGGGCTTTGTATTTGGCAATGTAAATGTAAAAAAATTGCTGAAAGGTAATAATTTAAGTCAAAGGGATCAATTTAAAATATATTAAAGAGCCAAACTTTATAGGGTCAATAGTCAACGCTTAGGCTGGGATTTTCATATTATTACTACTTTTCCTGTCATAGATGCCAACTCCCCTTTAATATCAGGGAGACTTACTGAGGAGAGCGGGATCTCCCTGACCCACTGAAGTGTTGGTAATCTCCCTGGTGCTGGTTCAGTCTCAGAAGGCACAGTATTCCCGTCATACCTGGATCCTCTGGGGCCACAGTTCCATCCAGGGAACGCGTAGGAAACGGAAAACAGTTGCGCGCTGTGGTAGGTAGGTCAGACGAGAGTCTAATGAGTGGTCTTTTCCACGCCTATCTCGGTGGGGGGGAAGTGTGGGAAATCTACACTGTGCGCCGCTGGCTCCTCCACGGCTAAGGTCACGCTGGTGTCTTTGTATAAACAAATCTGCGGTTGCCGGCTTATTTCCGGGGAGCTATTTCGATGCTTCCCCGGCAGGCCAGTATGCTGGCAGAAGCGGCAGATGAGGCCCGCATAGGTGCTCTATCTATACAGTAGTATTCTCTATGGTATAGCGCCTCTAGGATAATGTCTGTATGGTATAGCCGTCACTAAAGCTGGCCATACACTATAAGATAAATTGTTCCAATCGCAGGGGAAGTATAATGAATGTCAGTGTGTGCATGCAGGGAGAATACTTTATTGTTGCATGTTGCACACAGATACTGACCAGTGTTACTGTTACACTGTTATTACACTTGTGCTGGAAACATCATCTCTCAACTCTAATACTGATTGCAATTAATTCAATTTGCCTCCCCTGCAATTCAACATGGATTTGTCCACTTTCGATTGGATCAATTTATCTTATAGTGTATGGCCAGCTTAAGATATAAAGAAGATTTAGGAATTGTATAGAGGAGACCATGGTATTGTCTACATTGAGTAGTAGCAGCAATGATTTGTTTTTTTTATAGTGTGTTTTAGAACTCTTATATGAGAACTATAATGTTACATTGTTAAACAGAAGGGCACATATTTAACATTTTCGGGGGGGGTACTGAACACCCTAGTCTGGCCCTGGATAGGAATAGTTCGTTTGGCTGCTGTAGAGCCAATTAATTGCAAATGTTATCAGCGAATGTTGTTCCCATGTCTGTCTGCGCACAAGTCGATTCTTTGATTCCTTTTCTTCTACCGCGTAAAGTCGCCCGGTATTCCGTCATTCTTCACCACCAGCAGGTACTGAAAGAAAGGGTATTGGGATGAACACAAAGGAATTGTGAAACCTCTGTTTGCATGGATTCGTGCTAGTTAAGAAGATAAATCTCCCTAAATGTTGTTGAAAGCAAGGAAGAAATCAAAAGAGAGTTGGCCTAATGTTCAAAAGCCAAACGGCTCTGTAAATAGGACCTGTTCGTCACATTAGTCAAGATGAAGCCATGTGAGCTAATATTTTGGAACACAGATAATTCGGCTTTAGAAACCTTTTCTTTGCATCGGATCCAACAAGTGAGGCCATAATTCCTCTAATGTTTTCTCGCTCCCCTTGAAGGATTCACAGTTTACTCCCGTACACAATGGCACAACAAGCTTCAAACAACTCCCGGGGGGGTGTACCGTCAGGATGCGAGACTTGGTTTACTGCAATTTATATGCCTGGGGACAACTAAATATTGATTGAACATTTTCTGCTTAATATGAAAAGGATTTGTTAAAATGTACAAAGACAGATAAGAAATTCCTACAATGATCAAAACTTTTCTTTCTTTATGTATTTGTAAGGAAATAAAAAAATAAAAATAAATAATATATATATATATATATATATATATATATATATATATATATATACCAGGGTTGCAGACCCTCCATGGAGAGACTAAAGATTTCAGGCTTTTCTCCTGGGAATCCTGGAAGAGGTGACAAATCTCCTGAGACCTGGGCCTGAATTTACTAAGCAGGGAGATTGAAAAGTGGAGATGTTGCCCATAGCAACCAATCAGCTTCAAGCTCTCAGTTTCACTTTACATACCGGAGAATGTGAGCTCGAATCGGATTGGTTGCTATGGGCAACATCCCCACTTTGCCATCTCCCTGCTTAGTAAATTTAGGACCTGGGTTGAAGACAGAGATTCAATGGAAATACTATGGAGTGCGAGACTTGTTGGCGTCAAGTTCCGCCCACTCATAGTAAAAGCATATATTTTCTGCCCGGTGGGCGGGGCTTTGAGGGTGATTTACATAAATCATGTTTTCCATACAACCCCCATGTTGCCGGCTTTTGGTTTCCCTGTGCTATAACCCTTAATAACTCAATTGTCCGCAATGTATATATCTATATATAAACCCTATATATCAATACTACTCCCATGATTCCCAGTATATAGCAGACAGCAGATATCCCAGCATGCATTGACAAAGTCTTGTTTAAATTTAAAACACGCCAGCAGGAGAGGGTGGCAGACAGAGGCACTGAATAATGACTTTCTAATTAGGATGAGGACTTAACCTAATATGGAACAAATTATGGGCGCTCTGCTAGAAGGCAGATCTGTTTAGTAATAGCTGGGGAACATTACGAGTTATGTGCTTTCATGACAAGCTTTTATACGAGTGTAACGTTACATAAAATATAATAAAATAAGGATTTTTACTTGTTTGTTAGACGTTATACATTACGTCCCTCTGCTTGTTACTTTCGGCCTGTGGTTAATACGCGTGGAAAAGAAGAAAGGAGGCCGCTCAGGATTTCAGCCTGTGGTTGGGATAAAAACGTCTATATGTAAGAGGAATAATTTATTGTTTTTCTGTTTGAAAATCATTTGAAGAAGGGAAAAATAAAACAAAAAAAAAGATCAATCACATAACAAGAACAAAGAGATGTGTGCGGACTGCAGGAAAGGTTGTAGTTCATTTTGTTACTTACGCTTTCATTTTTGGTTATAAGCATTTTTAGGGTAAATCTTTTGCTTTATTTTAGGTTTTTGTTATATTTTTCAGGGGTTTTTGAGGTATTCTAGCTTCGATCTGTATGCAATATAATATGCAAGACTTATAGAGCTAGATTTACTAAACTGGGAAAGCAAAGGTGGTGATGTTGCCCATGGCAACCAGCTGACATTCTCTAGTATGGAATAGGAAACTGCGAGGTCGAATCTGATTGGTTGCTTTTGAATTGATTCAACCACCCCACTGGAAGTTTTTACTTTTGAATTCCTGGGGCTATTACGAAACCGTGTGATTGGGAAATTGGGATGTTGCCCATAGCAACCAATTGGATTCTAGCTCTCACTTTCATATTATACACTAGAAAATGTCGTCTAGAATCTATTATTATTATCATTATTACTAATAAAGACTGCTAGTGGTGCTAGAAGAATCATAGCTAGATTCTAATTTGATGCTATTGACCACCACATATTTTATTTAATATACCCAAGAGTGATGTCCTACCTTAACTCTAAATCATAATGTTAGCCTTCAAGGAATGGGGAGAATGTAGACAAGAGCAATCAGTCATCAGAATCCAGCCATCATTCATCATATATATTCTAGAAAAGATTACAGAGAACCTGAATCATTCTAAGTAGTTCCAACCAGCAACCAGATTCAAGCTCACAATCTCCAGTATATATAAAATTAAACAGAGATCTTAAATCTGATGGTTGCTATGGGCAACATCCCCACTTTTTCCAATTCAGCAGTTTAGTAAACTTTGGTCCAGGGCTCGAAATGGGTATTTATAAGTGGGGGTATGGAGGAGAACATTTATCACAAACTCACGGATCTGGAGGGGGGTGAGGGGTGTTGGTTGCTAATTGGGGGGGGGGGGAGTTCCCACTTCATGCAGTGATAATTACTGTATATTCCCTTAGAGTTATTATTGGAGTCTGTCCTAGCGCTAGTCCAAATTGTGAATGAATAATCTGCAGAACATGTGTGCTCTATATTCATAAAACAAGATATTAATGTCACTGTTTGTATTGTAATCAGTGCTGGAAATCTAAAGCAGACAACACTGAATAGAATTACACCGGTCGCACAGTAGCGCGTCCCGTTCTTATTAAATTTATGCTACCGACTCAGCTCCTTCTCTCCTGAACGAAATTTCTGCTTCATTAGGCATCATGATGGGTTCAATATCTATTAACCTCCAAAATGATTCGCCAAAGTGTCTCCCAAACACAATGTACAATTTACTTCTTTTTATTTTTTTTTTATCTTCTCCCTGTGCCTGATAAACACACAGCTCCGATAGAAATAGAATCCTTCTCACATCTGCATGGTTAGATCCTTAGCGGGAACGGTAGCGCATTAACCTTTGCAGAGGCCCGATTACCCGCATCAGCTTTTGGAGAGAAGGTAGGAAATAATGATGCCGGTCGCATGCATCTCGGCTTGTGCATCTCCATGAGCTTAATTTCATTATAGGTAAATCTCTGGGTTAAGTGTGACATTGATTCGCCAGTTTGTATATATCGAAGGCCGGCTCCTCCTGGTGCGCGGGTCATAGTTGTGCTATTGTATAAGAGAGAGGGCGTTAGAACTGCAATAGATTAAACCCTGAAATTGGGATAAGTGGGATATTAGTGCCGTGAAGAGGTAGTCAAGGGGGTAGCTTGATGAGCCCAGATCCAACCATTCATTTATGTTCTCCTAGTACATCTAATATATCTTTGTATTGTCTATATACTAGCCATAAGAAACATAGCCAAACCATTTCCTTTTTCCCATGCAGCCTATACCCTTTTAATTGTATTGCAGTTGACCTTGAATGAGGTTAATAAGAGCCATGGGTGAGCGCATATGGCGCTTCAATTAATTGGTTTCTGGGTAAAGCCATCTTTAAGGATGGTTCCTGTGCTTGAAATTGCCCCATGGGTGAATGGCGGCCCTCAGGGTTGGATCCTCAACAGGGCAACACACAAGTGGGCCACAACAAAGTAATAATGAAAGTTACGATTCCCAGAATCCCGCACTCCACTGTGCAGGAGGGCATGCAATAGAACTGATTGACATCCATGATCCACCTATGAAGAGCGACAGTATGCTGTAGGTCCCCCACAAACCTTAATCTGGCCCTGTCCACCCTTATCAATGTTGAAGTGTGCTTGACTGGCACTAAATTACATGAGGTTAATATGACCCTGTTTCTAAAATATATTACATTTATGTATAATAAATAGAGAGAAGATACAAATTAGGCAGGGGAATAAGTCTTTCTTTCGAAACAAATGCATTCTAACTGAGTCTATCGGCTCACCACGAAAGAACCTGGAACTCCACATACATACTCCACTTACATACAATGATCTAATATTCTCTGCATTGTTTTAACACCTATCCCTCCTCTCCCCCATTTTGCTTTCACTCACCTTCACTTCCTTTCACTTCTTCTTCTTATGGTTCTGTTATGTGGGTCAATCTCTCCATCTACCATCTGCAATCTTCAAACGCTGGAAGCGCAATACAGATAACCTAAGGTCACTCTGGTATCCCGCTGCCTGAACAATGCTGGCAGCAGATGCTAAGACACGTTGTATTATCTTTATTAGCATCTATGGGTCACACAGCGTCTGCTGCCAGGGTGAGCCTAGTCATGCCATCGTGTCACCCCCCTTATGGTCTGTCACCTTGTGTGGTCTGCACCTCCTCAGTGATGCCACCGATATCAGTAAACGTCCAATAACATAGATGGAACGACAGAGAGCAAAAATATGAAGAAAACAGAATTCCTCTTCGTATTTCTGCTCTTTCTCTGTTTTCCATTGGCAGTAGACTAAGGGAGAGCTGGGCAAACACTCTCTGGAAATGTTTGCCAGGGGAACTCAGCTTCAGACAAGAAAGACAGCCCTAGAGGGAAAAGTAGCTGGAACTTGTGAAGTAAGTACGGCATCCTCTAATGGAATTCTATAAAAATGCTCTGCGCAAAGTAGTCATTTCTTAGGGAGAATGGCATTGTGGGTGGAAATGGCCCTTAACGTGTAGGAATATTAATGCATGCTGCTAGTGGGATAATACAATTGATGGTAAATGTCTGCAGGTCACTGTTGCTATCACATTAACAATCACATATTTACATATTTGGAATTGTTTGTAATAAGGTTTAATGGAGGGAAATAAACACTTTTACCACTTTTGTAGAGATAGCTGCGATTATTATACTTAATACCTAGGAAAATAGCTGGTAGCGTTGTACATCTGTCACGATTCCATTCTCACCGCAGATTACTTAAGCCCTACCTCTGATAGGGAGCCATTTATCCATTAGATGGTTTTTGTACTTAGTAGAGAAAGGCTTAAAGTATGTGTGCAATTATCCATGTAGTGCAAGAAATGTCTGGTCATACAGTGGGAAAAATTCATTTCAAACTTTTCCAAAAGTTGAGTGAGATCTTTCATTTTCCCCTGGTTGTTTTTGCTTATAGGATTGTATAGGAAATCATAAAAGTAGAACTTTAGTGTTTAAAGTAGAACTTTAGAAGTGGTGGTATGGATATTTAGAGGTGGGGGTATGGATATTTAGAAGTCGGGGTATAGATATTTAGAAGTGGAGGTATAGACATTTAGAAGTGGGGCTATAGGCATTTAGAAGTGGTGGTATGGACATTTAGAAGTGGTGGTATGGACATTTAGAAGTGGTGGTATGGACATTTAGAAGTGGTGGTATGGACATTTAGAAGTGGTGGTATGGACATTAAGTGGTGGTGGTATAGACATATAGAAGTGGGGGTATAGACATATAGAAGTGGTGGTATAGACATTTAGAAGTGGTGGTATAGACATTTAGAGGGCGCAGTATGGAAACACAGTATAAATATATAATAGAAGTCAATGGAGATTTTTATTTCTGTTAATGAGTTCATTAGTATAATCATTGTGATAACAGTCTTTATTGGCCCATATGGCTTGCAAAGCAAAAAGGATGGACAATTTTTTTTTTTTGCTCAGCATATGAATATTATGAGTTATTACTTTACTGTTTATATCACTATAACTGATTTATGGCTTTCTTGGATTTTTTATTTACTATTTGCAAGTTGCGGCTCTGCTCATTGAGACTCATACCACTATTACATTCTTGAATGTTGAAACCACATATAAAATGTCAGAGTGCACCGTGATCTATTTTTTATGCATTAGCACGCTCCGCCAGTACAATAGACTTTATTGGTGAAAAACACATGAAAAATGCATAAGAAGGTATTAAAAATGCATCACTCAAAATGTGCTTTAGAGGCATCTTTGTTTTAATACATTTTTACCCGTTCCCTATGAGTTATGAAGTCTTTTTGTGTCTTTTTGTGACTGGAATACTGCATATATATTTTTTTACATTTTTACTTCCTCTCAACATTATTGGCAGTGGAATTGTGAATGAAGGGGTGTGGTCAGATAATCAGGGGGTGTGGTGTGGGTGTGGTCTAGCACTGCGGTTTTGGCAGAACGTTTACCCCCTATACCCCATGCCAAGACATCATATCACACCATAAGAAGCCATCTAAATGTATAGGTCATAAAATGTGCAGCTCTATCACTAAGCATTAAGGGGCCGATTCAAAGTCGCTACACGCAATGTTTTCCCCCTTACACTGTTTGTATAAGGGAGGAAAACTCGCGATTTTTAGCTCGCGGCTCATTATAAAAATAAGAAAGACTGCCCTACCGTAATAGACACGACAGCTTTTTCGCGTCTATAACGCGGATTGAATTGGCCCCTAAATGTCTCTTCCTAGGTTTTTGCCAGAGTGGGAAATCATAACACAATAATGCTATTTTTATTGCGCCCATCTTCAAGTTTAGGTTCACTATATGTTAACGCACAGTCTAAGGAACAGTCTAAGGAACGTGTCAGTTATCGATCAGTTTAGCGACCCCGAAAACTATGGATTTGGCATGAATGGTCATTTGGGACATTTTATTTTTCACCCTTTCCCACCCCCATGCTGATAGGGCTGAACCTGGACATAAACGGCATCGGGAGTGTCACTATTCATCTTATAATAAGCTTTGTCTATACATTGCACATTATGCTTATTAATCTCTAAGCTGGCCACATTTTATAGGACACCGTCAGATCTCACTAAGTACTTTGTGTACAATTTTTGGAAAATCTACCTCCTTAAAGCAATGGATAAAATAGAAAGAATTTAGAGATCGACATCAGAGGCTGAACGGCTTAGAGGAGAGAAGGGATAGGCATGGTGCGCCAAAAACCTTCAACCTACATCAAAGGTATTATCAGAGCTCATAAATGAAATAATTTCATATATAATATTCAAATCTTTTAATAATAAAAGCGCCAGGTAGCGCTTCACACCGCACGTACTGGGCTGAGGGTGGGATCTCAATTGTACATTATGGGCCTGGCGGAGGTCCTTCTGCAGAGCATTGTGGGAGTTGAGTTAGTGCCTTGAACAGGTAAGTGGTCATTTTTGCCGGGGTCGGTACATTGTGAAACTATGAGCGGTATTCATGGTGATGATACCGGATTCAGGATGCGAGTAAATCCGCAATGCTTTAAAAAGTGTGAAGCAAATTAGACCTCTGGGTGTTTTTTTTACTTCTACAAATAGGAATGTTCTTTGTTATGTAACATGTTCTGGCTTATATTTTAATTTTAGGCTAACTTTCATCTCTAATATATAATGACACAGCTCCCAAATCTATAAAAGATTGCTTTCTGCTTTTTACTTACGGTGTGTGCAAAAGATTATTAAGAGACGCAGCGGGAGGTCTTTCTGTAAGTGAAGTACACCATATGCATTCCCTTTGTAAATAATCGTGATTTCTAGAAGGCAGAGAGTTAAAGTTCTGGATTCCTGATGTAGACGTTGAAAATATATTATTAGAGATTTCTGTATTGATGGAGTTCTGTTTTATAAATCAGTTATACCAGGGCTCAAAGTGGATATTTATAAGTGGGGGTATGCAGGAGGGTATGGAGGGGCTTAGCGGGGGACGGTGCTGGTGTACTATACCGGTGTATACGGGCCCACTTCAAGCACTGATTTGTACTGAACCCACACTTATCCACTATCCACAATAAGGAACATGTCTGCTTGTGGGTAGGGTGATACCCTTCATTATTTTGCCAATGTGTGAGGTCACTATAGGATGCAGTTGTCGTTCCAATGAGCTGAAGTTCGACATCTATAGGGGTATATTTACTAAGCGGTGAGATTGCAGGGAGATTGTAAAGTGGGGATGTTGCCCATAGCAACCAATCAGATTCAAAATCTCGGTTTCATTTTACACGCTGGAGAATGTGAACTCAAATCTCAAATCTGTCGCTATGGGCGACATCCCCACTTTTCAATCTCACTGCTTAGTAAATATACCCCATAGAGTTGACATTTTGCTGGTGGATGTTTCATTGCTTAAATGCAGCCGTTTACAAATATTTCTATCGGGAGCTAATTTTTTTTTTTTTTATCAAAGTACCCGTTCCGAATAGTGATTTGTGCTCAACCTGACATGGGCTACAGTGGGCTACGTGGATGAGTTGCTGCAGGCTGGTGCTACAGGGATGAACTGCAGTGGGCTGGTGCTACGTGGATGAGCTGCGCCAGGGTGGTGCTACAAGGACAAGCTGCAACAGACTGGTGCTATGGGAATGAGCTGCGCCAGGGTGGTGCTACAGGGACAATTTCTGCAGACTGGTGTTATGGAGATGAGCTGCAATGGACTAGCGCTACAGGGAAAGGATGAGCTGCGGTAGGCTGGTTCTACAGGAGCGAGCTGCAATTTACTAGTTTTATGGGGACAAACTTATGAAAGCTGATACTATGGAGACGAGCTGCAGCAGGCTAGTGCCATGGGGATGAACTGCAATAGGCTAGTGCTATGGGATGAGCTGCAGCAGACTAGTGCCATGGGATGAGCTGCAATAGGCTAGTGCTATGGGGATGAACTGCAATAGGCTAGTGCTATGGGGATGAACTGCAATGGACTGGTGCTACAGAAGAAGGGATGAGCTGCGGTAGACTGGTTCTACAGGAGCGAGTTTTATGGGGACAAACTTATGAAAGCTGATACTATGGAGACAAGCTGTAGCAGGTTAGTGCTATGGGGATGAGCTGCAATGGACTGGTAAAGTTTAAGAATAGTCGAGAAATCACTGATAATGTTCCAGAAGCGAATTGACAAACACTCCTATGCGATGTTCCTGGAGATCGGAGCATTATGTTGGTTACAGGGAATATTACATTGTGTGGCCCAATTAAACACTATACAGTGTGTCTGGCTAGTGGAGCATTGTGGCCCATGACATCATATATTGTATGACCAGATTAGTTAGGAGGGGTACACAGTGAAAGCTTGTGATGTGTTATAGATTGCGTATTTATTTGGGTGTATAGATGATGCCAATGTTTACTGCCTGCCTCCTACACAACACCTTTAACAAAGATAAAGTGCAATTACTTCTGCGAGGCTTTGATGTGTATAAGCGGAGCGCGAGGTGAGGATGTTAGGAGAGAAAGTGACACATTTGCAAATGAGGATTCTGGCTGTGATTTATTTTCTGTCTTACTGCAGTGCGCGCGCCATCAGGATTGATTGTATGGAGATAGTCAGAGCCAGTTAGCAGGTGTTAATATCCTGCTCATCAAAATGCAGATGTCATTTATCACACTGAGACACTGGATATGATTATTGTAAGGTGTCCTCATGATGCCACCGCTCTGTCCTGTATCTGCTTCCAGATCAGACACTCAGCAACTACAGACAGGGTAGGAACGTGACTGGCTCGGGCTCCATAGCAAGGGGACGTCTGGATGAATGGGGCGTAGCAGGTGCGGGGCTGAGAGGGCCTGATTCAGGGCCGACATGGCCATTAGGTGGCCACGGGTGGGTGGCGTAAAAAAAAAAAACAGTAAAAAATAAAAAAAACAGTAAATATAGGAAGGGCGGCCTCCATAACTTCCTCGGCCTCTACAGCCGGTGACATCACGACATAGGGAGGAGGGGGTGGGTAGGCTTTGCTAGGTCTCACCTAGTGTGCCCAGAGACCTAGCCCTGACAGAGCTGCTCACAATGTATTTACAGCATTCACAGAGTGCCGAGCACTGTTTTACACTGTCAGTTCTTGACAGCTTGCTTACAGTGCAAGGGGGAATGACTGCCAATCGACCCTCTCCACCAGGGCCTCCATAGGAGCACTGTCAGCAGTAGGCAGTTAAAACAGCTCTCAGCGCTAATTGCCAACAGTGTTTTATGAATGGATTAACGGTCTACACAAATTGAAAATAAAAATAAATTAAAAAAAGACACAGGTCACCTTAGATTTGTTTGGGCCACAATTCCTGCAAGCATCGGCTTTTCCCAATTAGTGTTTGGCAAGTAGACGCACCCTCGGATGGAATCAAATAGAGACACAGCAATGCAATGATGTTTGTTCGTTTTTATGGCTGTTCAGTTTATGTGCTATGATTGAGGCAGTGAATGTTATCTCCTTTCCTGTAAACTTAGTGAACCTTTGAATTTCTTTAACCCACCACCATCAGATCACTGACTTTCCTTGAAGTCCTGCATTCTATGACTAGGGTCCCTCTAAACTAAAACGTATAAAGTCAAAGACAACACGATGGTACAAGTAAAAGCAAACATGTTGCCGGAATGTGCTTCTGTAAATGTACAGTTATACTAAGTGCCGAGATGGTCATGTCGCTGTGGATTGTCGAGTTTTATAGTGTGTATTTACGTCGAGTAGGTCTAAACGTGTTAAATAAGTCCCCACCGCCATCTTGCTGTCTTTAACTCGACATTTCGATTTGGACCATGACCGACATAAGGGCCTAAATTTACTAAGCGGTGAGATTACAGTGAGATTGGAAAGTTGGGATGTTGCCCATAGCAACCAATCAGATTCAAGCTCTCAGTTTCATTTTACACACTTGAGAATGTGATCTGAAATCTGATTGGTTGCTTTGGGCAACATCCCCACTTCCCAATCTCACTGTAATCTCTCCACTTAGTAAATTTTGGCCAAGGAGTTTGTTGTCGATTTGGCCATCTAGTCGAGTTCCAAACTCGACTAATCGATGAGTTCCAATTGCCATTTCAAAAATAGGAACCTGTCCCATACGACCAGGATTCTTCATCTCCTTATGGAAAACCCTATTAAATGTAATAATAATTTTTCTGCAAAAAATGGCCCCACAAACACGATTTTCTCGCCTCTGAAATTAAAATTGCCATTCAAACACAATCCATAGTAAATTTACTAACTTGCGTTCTGTAATATTTGACTTTAGTTGTTAGACATATGTCCTTATCAAGGTTACTGTAAAGGTCTGATCCCGAGACGGTAAAATAAAGCCAAGACAAGAATATGTTGGAAAAATCTATATAGACGACGTCCTGTGTCTTCTGAATTCGGTTAGTTCTGTATCTAATTTAGACACAGGGCTCCATTGTCTTCCTCTAATATACCCTATTGATAAACAAAACTAAAAATAGGTTCGGATCCTGTTTCTTTATTTATGTTCGTCTTCTCCGGCTGACATTTTTATACGCTTTGTTACAATCAAAAGGATATTTATTACAGCATTAAAAATGAGTTACGGTCACAGAGTACATCTATTGTTCTTCTTTTAAGATAAGATGAATTCCCATTAAGTGCCCTGATGATTTATTTATTTAATAACAGGTTTCTATAAAGCGCCTTTATATTAGTTTCCAGTTGCAACTATTCAAATTGCTTATTTGAACATTGTCCAGGCTTCATGATCTTTGATATTCATGATATTTTCGTTAAGTCCGGTAGAACCTTTATTCACTAAAACTGATGTAATGGAAAATTGGAGATGACCATAGCCACCAATCAGATTTGCACTGACATTCTCCAGTTTGTAAAATTAAACTGAGAGCTAGAATCTGAATGGTTGCTATGGACAACATCTCTTCTTTTCCTTTCCTGCAGTTGAGTGAATCCACATGGGTCCATATGACTTGTCAAACCCTGTGGGAAGTAATAGCAGGCCGCCCAACATTCCGCACCCATTCCACCGGTCCAAAATACTCTACTCCTGACATTCCAGCTATCAGTTACTATGGTAACTAACTGATTGGTAACTAACTGTGTTTAAGACAATCAGTTACTATGGTAACTACCTGTGTTGAAGAGAAAGTGTTTTACCCTATTTACCCCAATTACACCCTGTATGACCCCCGTCCCCCTATTTCCCCCTGCATGCTTTACCGGTCCCCCTATTTTTCCCTGTATCCTCCCCTGGTGCCCCTATTTGCCCCTGTATAACCAGGAGGGAGAAACGAAAAGTCGTCAACCTTGAGTTAATGTGTCTGTTCATTTTTGTTACAATGGTACAATAAGGTGATATAAGGGCCTACATTTACTAAACAAGGAGATTGAAAAGTAGGGATGTTGCCCTTAGCAACCAATCAAATTTAAGCTCTCAGTTTCATTTTACAAACTAGAGAATGCTAGGTTGAATTTTATGGGCAACGTCCCCACTTTTCAATCTCCCTGCTTAGTAAATTTAGTGTTTGATATCACAGAGAAATACATCGACTCTGGAAAGTTTATCTTTGTCTATTGGATTTTCTTCTATTGAGATATAGGTACATTTCATATTTTGTAGGATAGCCATTACAACAATCCCACAAAACTTACCTGTCCTGCGACCCCTAATGCATCTCCTTCTCCAGCGCTGCCCCCATCTTCATATGTTGGAAATGTTTTGTTATGTTAATATCGTTATGCTGTGGCATGTGCCTTTAACAATACAATATCATGGGTGAGATAGACAAATAAAGGATTTAATTTATGAAAGCCCTCAACTCAAGGGTAACTTTCCCTGTACAAATAACATGTCACTGATCTCCTGCTAAAAATACACGACAGGCCTTGAATTCATAGAGTGACGTCAGCAAATTATCATGGAGTGAGTGGAACATTGCCATTAGGGATCAGAGGGAAAGGCAGACTAATAACTATACAGAGACATTTACAGGTCTGATGTTTCTCTGCAGACTTATTACTCTTCCCAGCAATATACCAGAACAGGACTGGTGGAAATGCAGACAGTGACCACATAGCAACGCAGGAAGAAAGTGTCGCTCAAAAATATATCACATTTTACCATACAGGATTTAATATTCTTCAGCGTCAATATAGGTGAATGAAAGGTAGGTGTTCTTTTGAACAGACTATTTAGAAGTGGGGGCATGGACGGGGCTATATAGTATATATATATATATATATATATATATATATGTATATATATATGAAGTATGTATAGATATATAAAAATTGCAGGTCTGGGGTGGGCGGGGCTTACAAAAGGGGCAGAGCTTAATGGCGGTATACTGAAGATATAAATTGTGGAACACGTACATTGACTAATGCAGTTTCCCAATTTTGTGGGGAGTCCACTCCATTGCTATGGGTTTCTAGTTTCTCCTGGTAGATTACATGATTCTAATCAGAGCTGTCACCTGGTACACCCAGATTTTTGGGTCCCTCCCCATTATGTCAAAAGGAGAAAAAAAAGCTAAATTATATATATATATATATATATATATATATATATATATACAGGTCACAGGTCGGTGGTAGCGATAGTGACGGGGCCCCTCTGAATCGGGGCCCTGATTCTAACACACAGTATTGTCCTCATGTCATATGATTATACCACACATTAATGTCCCCCTGATTACATGATTATACAGCAGTGCTATTTTGTTTTTCTACTGCACAGGTGGTTTCCATAGTAACTGATTGTCTTATACACAGGTGGTTTCCATAGTAACTGATTGTCTTATACACAGGTGGTTTCCATAGTAACTGA
>JABWIB010004112.1:20343-30811 GCA_016617825.1 Platyplectrum ornatum
TATGTTAATCTGAATGTACACAGATACTGACCAGCGTTACTGTTACACTCTTATTACACTTGGGCTGGAAACATCATCTCCCAACTCTAATAGTGTTTATAAGGGAAGTAGTAATGCCTCTCTATAGGGCACTGGTGCACCTCACCTAGAATACTGTGTTCAGTTCTGGAGGCCATATCTCCAGAAGGACATTAATACATTAGAGAAAGTGCTAAGAAGAGCCACCAAAATGGTACATGGTATGACCAACAAAAACTATAAAGAAAGACTAGAGAAACTAAATATGTACAGCTTGAAGCCCTGTCCCTCTGGACGGTAAACCCCATGCATTTACTATGAATGGAGGGGCATAATCTTATCAAGTCCCGCTAGAATCTGCAACCCTGTCCTATATGAACCAGCACGTCTGCTGTGACCCTCAGTACAATGTCAGCCTGTATACTTTATGTTGCACTTAATTTTTTTTCTAAATATCTCTTGGCCTTCATTCCTAAACTCATTAAACAATCCCAGTCTATAGGCTAAAAGCAATAAACACACACCATATGTTTCTATTCCCACATTTGTTTAGATGTTGAAACAAGGTCGTTCCTCGAAGCCCTGACGTTCAAGGATGTTGTAAGAGGGAGGTTACACGGTTATTTTTCCATTTGTGCAGCAGATGAGTCTCATTTCACATCAATAAACAAGTCTCCTCTTGTATTGTACAAACACAACATATACAGTAGGAAACAACAAAAAAAAAACAGGCTAAACGAATCTGCAATATATTATCTGCTATCATTAAACAATTGTAGGCCATGTTTTGTTTAACATTATGATTTCAACATGTGTAATGCCTTAATCACAGCAATAAAATGACATTATAATGGATGCAGGCACAGAACTTATAAACACAAATAAATACATTGGTTAAAGTATAGATGTTACGGACATCAAAACATGCCTGGAAAATAAAAACCACATGGCACGTGGTAATTTAATATAAACCTTTACGATATTAAAGTTACATTAAGTTTTTTCCATAAAACTTTAGAATTTAGGATAACTTTTACTTTTTGTATTGGATAAGATGGATTAAAGTTATACTTTCAAGGAATCTCTTACTAAGTATTACCAATATACTACCAACAGTCATGATTTTTACAGAATAGTCATTCATTTCAACACCTCTAACCTGTATGTTCAGTGTGTAGTGTCGTGGATTAACAAAACTGTTGATTTTATAAATGTCCACTAGGTGGCAGCATTGATGCATAAACTAGAACTTGGCTGTAAATTGTGCTGGTTATTACACTAAAATGAAAGTTGCGCTAAGAATTTGTGAGTTGGGAGTAATGGGTAAGGGAGGCAGCAGCTGTTTGTAAAGCTATCTGCAGCCAAGTTATTACTAAACTGGTTTCCCTGTCCTCTACATCCAGACATAACACTTACCAACATTTCACAACTCACACTAAACCATTGCAACCAGGCATTTCCTTTCACCATCCATCTTATAATAAGCAGATAATAAAGTTAATTGATGATTGGTTGCTTGGGGTTTTATGTAGCTTTCCTAAATGCTATTTGGGAACCGAATAAGCAATAACTTTCTGTTTGAATAAACAAACATGACAATATATCAACACCAATGTTATGCTTTATGCATTTTAATGGTTTATTTGAATTAAACCACAAAAAATATGTAGAATTATGTCAGAAGAGGTGGAATACATTCCAGGACAAAAATTGCTTAAATGTATTGCTTACCCAGACATACCTCCATACTGTGTAGCAGCTATATTCAGGTGTGCAGTGCAACTTGTCTGTGCCAATAGCATCTTACTATTAGCATGATATATTTCCAGCTCCCTCTAGTGGCCAATATATATATATATATATATATATATATATATATATATATAAAAAATATATATATATATATATATATATATATATATATAAACTTTTTCTTCAAATGATGAAGTCATGACTGCTGTACAGGAGTAGTTTGACCAATCAGACTTTTACCTGAATGGAATCAAGTGGTTGGAGCATCAATGGGAAAAGTGTATTAGAGAGTGTAATAGAGAAACAAAAGCGATTTGAATTTACATTTCTCTGTTCTTCATGGTCAAGACACCTACTTTTGGATCCATCATTGTAAAGAAATGGGCATAACAAAGGGTATGTGTAAGATATTAAATATCTGCTAGAAAAATAATAAAAAATGGTTATTTTTTTTCTTTAGTTATAGATGTTTTTAACCATGGGATCTTTTATAAGGGAAAGACGTAGTCCCTATATATATATATACTTTTTTTTATATATATAACTCCATTATATCATTTTATTATATATTATATTATATTATATTACACTACAAGACCTAATAAAATGATTGTGAACATCATTGAAGTGAGTGTTGAGACATTTTCACACTCATAGAGACTATTGAACACAGGATCCATCATTTTATAGGCTGTCTCCCCCTCCCCTAGTTCCTCAATATCCTTGCCAAAGTATTCTCACATTTCATTTCATTCCCGCAAACGAAAGTTACTGGTAAAGTTCACGATATGAAAAAGAAATTACTAATTGGGATTTCGCTTTCTGAAGTGACTCAGTTACTGGGTGACTCAGCTTGTTTACCGTAAATCTATAAGCGTGGTGGTCTTATCACTAAAACAGATGTTGGGTTTTGTACGAGCACAGGGTCAGTCATCCAGGCAATCTGCTAAAGAACTGTAGCAGAGGTCAATGGCACATATATAATTCCCGTAACGTGCCTCCCAGGGGGAACATATTACAGACTAGCCATGGGCAACCTTTACAGATCCCAGAAAACCTCCCATTAATCTACAACAGCACATACATTGCTCATTTCTGAACACAGATGTGGCACTTTATAATGTTTCTAAAATACTGCTGGCTGGCTCCACCACATGTAGATTTTGGGAAATGTGCAACAGCACACAGGTTGTCCTACCATTGACAATGACTTCTGCATTAATACGCCACCTAGCTGTTACTGTACTACAACTTTAAGAGTTACTGAGAGAATGGTGCGAAAGCATGAGAATAAATCCAGACCAATTACGCAATTAAAAATAAATAAATAAATAAATAAAAGAAATTTGACATGATTTTATAACTTCTCTACCTTGCATCAAATGTGTTTTTTCAGCATATCTCCAGTGACTCTTCCCTCGCTTGGTATGAGTGTTTTATTGACACTTATCCACTGATTTACAATTTTCTATTTTAGTGTGGTGTTAGTTCTGTTCTCAATATTGTTTTTATTTATTTTTTATGGTGCTTATTATTATAATAATTCTTTTGACTTTAATAAATTGATGTTTAAACATTTATTATATTGGCAATCATTGGCATTTTATATTGTATCTTATCATACCCCATTTACGCTTTCATGAAAGGTATTTTAAATAAATTCCTGGGTTGCCTGAACTTCCCAGGTATTTCTGATCTGACACAGGTAAAAGGAAGGGTTATCCCTACAGTCGCCTTTAGTCTGAACAGTGCTACCCGAGTTTTTCAAACCTGGTGAATAACTGAAGAACTGATTGGCTGTGTAAACCATGTGATTGTTCTTTACTAGACAATCACTGAAGAAAGCCAATCACAGGTCCTATGCTATTGACTGACAGTTTTTATCAATGATCTTGTCCACATTGCAATCTTAATATGGTGGTCTGGAAATCTGGAATGGTCTAAGCCCCTGCATATACCTGGCTTAAAAAAAGGGCAAGTTATTGCCGTGTTGGCAATGTGAACTTGGTATCAATTTTTTAATACTGCTTTCTCTTTGTCTGGTTTAATGATGTATTTATTGAGGCATCCACACTATTAAACTGAAAAAGCATACACTAAGGAGGACATTACCCATTGGAAGACCATGTCCAGCCAGGACTACAAACAGCACATGTGCAGGTAATTTGTAACTTCCTCACCCACCACTTCAGGTCCCTGGCATAAGGGACGAGGGACCTTATGACAAAACATTGTTTAAAAGTGTTATCAAATTACTGTCATGTGTGGCCAGCTTGATTGCAGTGTTTGGTTGATATGGGACCTGTAGCAGATGAGGACTTATGCTGGGTACACATCAGAAAGATAATCTCTCCAATAAACAGATAAAGGACCCTTTCAGCAGAAATCTGTTACATGTGTACTCATGCTGCAGGATCACTTCAGACAGTCTGTGGTCGTTTGAAAAGATTGTTAGGAGCTCCTAATATTTTTGATCAACAATGTCACAATGTCTGCAGAGAACGGCAGTGAGTACTTTGCACACGATCCTCAGAGCAACGATTCCCATTGAAAATAAAGTAGCAAAGAATTGTGGGCCTGTAAAAATACTGAATCCTGCAGATCGTTAGTTGTGGCTGATCGTCTGTTTCCTATCTTAAGCCTCTTACACTGATCGAATGCAAGAGACCCGTGTACCATCCCATGCAGATGTGTGTATCTGCCTTCTTGCTATGGTGCAGATCAAATTCCATGGAGACATGGTATTGGTGGCACCAATTGAAGATATAGAATGAGTTTTATATGCCCAGTATCATCCCTGAAATACATTATATATTAGTGTTTAATTACCTACATTAGGAACACTGCAATACTAGAAGATTATAGAAGTGGTTGCTAGGAAGCAGTCAGAAAGGGGACATTAGTTTGGCAGTGGGTGTACACAATGTACCTTTCTAAACATTTAGCTGTTTCGTTTCATCTGTTTTTTGAGCACAATCAGAATATAAGACATAGACTTCAATCATGTCATCCTCTATGCATTGTCAGCTCCCAGCCCAGCCATGGAGAGAACTGCGTAATCTCTACTCGTACACAGCAAAAGAGAAAAAAGCAGTCATGGATTGTCTTTGCTCCTTTAAAAAATGTTTGGTGCATATTATAATTAGATGAGACGAAGTCCCTCCCAACCCTGCTGCATAATAATGTCATTGCAACACACGCACCAACTTAATGATGCTGTTTGAATGGCCACACCGATTCTTGGCAGCACTGTAATCAAGCTGCCAGAGGTTGAAGAATGCTGAGAGCTGTTTATAAATACATTGCTGGGCGGGCGCCTTAGGTAGGCCTAGCACTGCGCCGCCTGTCGGCAAATGGCGCCGCGTTGTGACGTCATCACGTCACGCCACTGAGGAGGGCGGCGGATCAGTGCCATCCGCCCTCCGGTGTCATCTGTCCTCCCGGTAATAATTTTTTTTTTTTTAAGTTTTTTCTTTTTGTTTAACGTTATTTTCCCCCTCGGCTGGCGCCCTGCTCTGCCGGCCACCCTAGGCGCCGGCCCGATATCGCCTAATGGGCGCGCCAGCCCTGATTGCTGGCATCAGAGCTTACACCCAGATTCTGGCCCTGTCTACTTGCTAGGGACCTTTCATGTTCCACCCCTGTCCATATGCAGGGCCGGGGCTACCTGTAGGCCCATCTTAGGTGATCGGGCACATTTATATATCATTTATATCATAGCTCGGCATGTAATAATTAGCCAGCCGGGAAGGATGACTGTCGCTCCTCTATAGAACAACGGTGCTCCCCTCTTCTATGTGAACTGGACCAGGAGGGCAGTGGTGGGCTTGGCTGGTAGGAAAGGTTGGACCGGTGCATGTGGTATTTTTTATTCATTCATGCTAAATATGTATGGTTTTAGCATGGTTGGTTTGTTTTGAATTAATTCGTTTGTTTTTTAATTATGCATGGTTTTGTACCACTATTTAGAACTGTTTAGCAAACAAACTGAAGATCTTTACATCCAGTTTATCAGTTTCATATGTGTAAGAATACATTACATGACGAGATCTACATTTGGTAGTAAAGCATCAATCAATGAGTATAAAGCAGCGGCGAATAACCACATTGAAATCACTGGATATTTTCCCAAGTAATACAGTAAAGGTATCAGCAGACCAGTCATTTGTCAGACGGGTTAGATAGGGTTATCTACAAGACTCACTGACGTAGACCAGGATACTGTATATAGATAAAGCCACAAGTCTGAATGTTTAGCTGAAACAGATGTTCGTGTTCTCAGGGGTTCGAAGTTCCAAGAACAACTTTTCTAAACATAAATCTATCGGCACAGATTTCCAAATACTACAGAGACATAATAGTGCTGCAATGCACTTGTAATGAATGAACATGATATTGCATTCATTAATGGCTGATGTGTTTTCAATTTTAAGATTTCATTTTGAAAGAATATTTTCAGAAATTCCATTGCACACTTCTAAAGGAAATTCAGTGTTTTCCAAAGTCGCACACTACACCCATCTGCACCTCTTCTGATATTTTGGTACCTATAGCATAATACCGTATATACTCACTTAGGACTGTATCCTGATTTAGGTCTGGTTCCCCACTCCCACTACTCTGCACCAGATGTGCGCAAGCGAAACATAAAGTGCATGGAACAATGGGCCAGATTCAGCTTTTCACTCTCATGACTATTACACTCTCATGGGCAAAACCATGTTGAATTGCAGGGGAGGTAAATTTAATTAGTTGCAATCAGCATAACAAGTGACAGCTGATGTTTCCTAGTCCTAGTCTAATAACAGTGTAACAGTAACGCTGGTCAGTATCTGTGTGCAACATGCAACAATAAAGTATTCTCCTTGCATGCATTTTATCTGACATTTATTTTACCTCCCCTGCAATTCATCATGGTTTTGCCCATGAGAGTGTAACTCATGAGTGTAAGTCATGAGAGTGAAAAGCTGAATCCAGCCCAATGTTCTATTCCACAGGGCCGGATCTGTCATCCCTGCCCACCTACATTACGCTAAGTGGACGATTGGACCATTTAAATTGATTGGTAAAATTGTGCGGTTAAAAGTCGTACATAGCGCTGAGCTGACTGCTAGACCTATGGCTTTTTTGACCGCAAGAGGAGCCCTGAGCCCTGACTGTAGCATCAGTGGCCATTCGATATACAATCACCTGCTGAGTCCAATTAAATGCGTGTGTGCATAGAGAATCCTCAATTACGGTAGGTAAGGGGCATTGAGCTAAAGACCTTATAGCCAGGGGTGGCAGTAGTGGTGTTTGAACTCAGGGCATTGGTCACTTGTGGGGATTAAACTCAGGTCCTTAGTCAGTGGCCGATATAACAGTATGGGCCCTACCTTGGGAGGACCCTAATTGTATATTGGGGAGTCACCTCCTCCCCTGATGCTTCCTGAGTCCCAAGAGGCTTGTGAGCTTCTCCTTTTGCTGTGCCGTCCACTCTTCACTTCTACTCTTGTTGCATTGTTCTCTTCTGGCCTCTTCCGGCCTCACGTGCCATCTGCCACTAATGTGATACCCCAGCATTGTGCTAGACTATGGCTGTGTGATAGAGAGGTTGCTGGGCAAATTATGGTCAAACTATTTGTTTGTTGTTGATTGGTGCTAAGGGCTGTCGGCAGGTAAAGCCGGCCAGTGAGAGAAGGGAGGTGCCGGACACACCAGAGAGGCAAGTGGCTAATGTGAGGCCTTATGGCGGGGTACTAACTGCCGAATCTCGGACTGAAATAGTTCCACCTCCTGGGTCATTGACAGGGGAATATTCATGTTTGGAAGATCAATCATCCCAAAAACGCTTGAGAGATCAGACGCACTCGTAGGGGAAGCGAATTCGCTGCCCGCCATAAGGCGAAATGATTGCAAAAATGCTTCGAGTGGCAGCAGGCAATATCGTGCTTATCAGGATTGGGAGAGTGACCTCAACTACACACCGGTCCCGATCACCGTAAACATTAGCCAACTACAGGTCCCGAGTAGTAAAGGAGCGTGTCTCCTGATGGTGTCAGAAATCGAATTGCTGAATGGTTTCAAGGACCATTAACGGCTGATGGATCCCTATCCACGTGGGGTGAGATCAAGAGGGTAGTGAATGAACTACTTGATCGAATCATTACTGCTCTGGCTGCGGAAGTTGTGTCTGAGCGTGAAATGACCGCAGAAATATGTTGTGTTCCAGATCTCTCCCCATTGACACCATCTGGGGATCCCGTGTCCCATCCTACTACCTACCAGGGAGAACCTTGTGTGGAGCTGGATCCTGGGGTAGTAGATGTAACATCGAACAGCGCTGGTACTTCAGTGGTGAAGTGGGGACAGTTTTCTTACCCACCTAGGACCACGTCAACACCTAGAAAGAACCAAGAGTTGGATATTTTGTTTATTTATATTTGGTCCAAACAATTTACAAATTAGTGTTTTGTACACAACAAAAATGTGTTAAGTAATTGTCCTATGTAAGTGATTTTTTACATTAGTACAGCAATTAGGGGTTACAATTAGTAACCCTAGTTAATAAATCATTTTATAAAATTTGGCGTGATTTTTTGTGTGAGAAGTATATCTGAAGTAAATTTGTTTTAAGATCTTCTTCACTGGGTGAGGGGTTCCTATCTCATCCCGCCTGCTTTGCTCTAGGGTAAGTTCAGGTGGGATGAGGTCCTTCAGGTCCTTTTCTGGGCTCTTCTGGTCTCCAGTGCCATCTTCAGATTGTCTTTCTTCCTTCGTATTTCTTCGCTGTTGGGCCATAGAATGAGCTCTGCTCTCCCAACAGTGGCTTCTAAACCTTCTACCATGCGCAGGGCTAGCTGCCTCCTCCAGGAAGGTAGCCGCAGCTCACTCACAGCAGCATTGCGCCAGGAGCAGGTGAGTGGTGCTCCACAACAGTAAGTACATATGCAGTAATGTATATGGTCATGTAATTACACAGAACATGTCTGGATTATGTCTGTACACTACTGCTCTTCAGTCATATATATGGTCAATCCCACATGTCTACATTTATAGGCGGAACTGTCTATAAAATGGCCCAGTGCTAAGATGTGATTGAGACTACTCCACCCCAGCAGAACAAATGGGGATCATCACTGACAGCAGATATTTGACAACTTCTGCAGCACAGACAGGTAAGTTTTTCAAATCACCTTCTTTTCTTAATTCTTCCACTACCCTAACCCTAACCAACCATTCCCTGCAACCTAACCCCAAGCCTTCCCTCTCCATAGCCTAACCACCCCCACAGCTTAACCCCAACCTAAACTTCCTTGCTGCCTAAAACTTCCCTTAACCTTCCCCTAGCCCAAACCATTTATTACAAATACCCTAACCCCAACCCTCCCCTCAACACAGCATAATGTCAACCTTTCACTTCCCACTGCATAACTCTAATCTACCCCTCCCTGCTGTCTAACCCTAACCTCCCCCCTTTCCCTGCTGCCTAACCCTAAGCTTCCCTTACGTCACTGGCAGCTGTTGGCATTATAAATGGTCACAGTGTGTCTTTCGGCATACTCCATTCATAAAAATGACTTTCTCCATACCAACTATGTTGAAATTTAGCTGTCAGCCGTATTTATGTCAAAAATGGGGCTGATGGCAGCCACGTCTGCATTCACTGCAGGATACTTACCCTTCCACCAAACACTCTTTACAGCACCCAGCACCATGTTTCTATATATATATGAAAGATCCAAATATGAATGCGATCTCTTTTGCTTCTAAAAATACAAAGTGGTAACTCCTATGAATCCCTTGTAATGTGCTTAGAATCACTAACACTCCTGTGACTCATATTGCCTCTGTCAGATAACTTTAATTATTAGCCTTGTGGAGTTTTTGGGGAGTTTTTGTTGCCTTCTTGTTGATGAAGAAGCCGGGATCTTGCCAGCTTCAATTAAATTCCCAATCTGTTCCGTTCCCAGCCACTCTAGACATTAACATAAAACAGCGACTAAATGGCAATTAAATCAGACTAATTGTCTACTTCAAATGTGAAAGAAGAAAAAATCTATACAATACCTCTTATTAATAGAAGATCTAAAAATAACACTGGTCTTTTTTTGGGGGGTAAAAAAAAAATTCCCAATTAATTAGCTATTTTGGAAAATGCAACTTTAAGCTCCAAAGCTCTTTGACCACAAAAGAACTTGGGATAATCTTATTAAAGAATGTCCATGTTGGTTTCAAACAATTCACAAAAGTAGATTTTTGTAAAGAAAAAGAATAATCAACTTTTACTTAACAAACAGGTGGACTGCTGGGTGAGCTATTTCTGTGATGTCATGTATTCCTAGTCATTTATATAGAGACACTTAATAAATAAGCCTCTAAATCTGCCTGAAACCCTCACATTATAACCCCAATCTGTAACATACGTGCCAGTTTAAATAGCAGAGTATTGCAAATTCAGTGACCGTTTAATCCAATAAACCTTTGGGTGGCTTATAGTGGCTTTAAAGGGGTTTCCACATTTCACAGTGCATTTGTTTTTAAAATATGATTCGCAAACCACATATACTGCACTGACTGGAATGATGGTTGTCGTCTAACTGAATGTATAATGAACAACAGGTCTACACACATTATCTATCCATCTATCTATCTATCTATCTATCTATCTCATATCTATCTATCTCATATCTATCTATCTATCTATCTATCTATCTAT
>JABWIB010004112.1:40517-51820 GCA_016617825.1 Platyplectrum ornatum
CCAGCAACAATAACAAACAACATCGCTCGCTAGCGGCACGCTAGCGAGGGGGCGTGGTGAGGCTGCCGAGCCTCGCTACGCTACTCCATCGCTCGCGAACAGCGAGGGAATGGCTGGCGTGCCGCTTGCGAGGACTAGGATCAGGGCCTATGACCGGTATTTGAGTATCAATTTATTATATAAAACATATACTTTAGATTTCTCTGTAAATCACAGTTATATCAAAAAAAACAATTAAAAAATACATAAAAAAGAATATATAGATGTGAAGAAGAAAAAAACTCGACCACACATGTTGTGTAAGTACACTGTAATGTATACTGGAAAAGTGGGTTATGCCAGAGAGAGACGGTCTACCGGTATCCTGGAAGAATTGGAAAATCTCCCAGGACTGTGATTTAATGTAAATTATGAATCCAGAAAAAAAGATTAAAAAAAAAAATTTAGATTGTTTTATTAATGTATATATAAAATCTTTTACACACTCTATTAGCAAGATCATAACTTTTGTATTAGGCTTTAAATGATTAAATTCTTACACAAATGTCCAGACTAGGCTGGGGAAATTACCCCCTGGACTGTGGCTATTGTTGGGGACATCTCTCAACACCTTTTCTCGTACACAGGGTTGCCGACTCTCCAGTTATTTCAGACCTGCCTTCAGCCCCAATCCTATGAACTGCTGTCTTTTTTCATTTTTCCAGGGAGAAACCAAATGTCGACAACTCTGTTCCTACAGCACATGCACTAGTCCAAAGGGCCTTAGGTCAGCTTTACTTAGTAAAATAACTGTGAAAACAACATTTATTTTTACAGTATATGTATCAGGGATCAAAGTCGGTATGTTTAAGTGGGGGTATGGAGGAGGAGGGTTATGTGGGATGACATTAATCACAAAATTGCATATCAAAGGGAGGTGGGACTTTTACAAGGGTTGGAGCTTAGCGAGGGAAAAAGTGTTTGTATACCAAGGTGTATAACAGCCCACTTTGATCAATAATATATATATCATATCATTCCACCCCTCCCTTATTATGTAAGCTCTCACGAGCAGGGACCCCCACCCTCCTCCTGTTAATTATAACAATAATAATAATAATAATAATAATAGGGGTCTTCCGAACGAATAAATCTGGCATCGCAGAAAGGAGCTAGAGTCCGCATGGAATGACTCCGCCAGGACCACCTGGGCCCGGGACTACCAACGTTGTGACGTCACGTCACCACAGGAGGCCATCGACCTTTAGGAGGCAGTAGCCCGGCGCACTGTACTGGTGTGCCAGCCGCTTCCAGCAGCCTGCGTGAACAGTTAGTTCAGGCAAGCTGCAGGCAGCGGCCGGGACACCAGTACAGGGCGCCAGGCCATTGTCGGGTGGTAGAGGGACAGCCAGGACCGGGACTGTATGCCTGGCTGTTTCCCCCTGATGGAGGCCCTGGAAGGCAGCATGGCTCAATGGGACTTCTTGTACCCTATGTCTTATGTGTGTATTTGAATGAGCCTGTCAGGACTGATCCAAAGGTGAACGTATGCCTGCAGGCACGGCGTATCTGGGCGTGATTACACATTGTGCACTGCTGTACATTTTAAACTTAAATTATCTAGAATAAGATTTTAACAACCAAGATAGACCAAAGGATGCTTACCCTAAGAATGCTGGGTATAGATATGCAAATTACCTTCCCAACCATAAGTAATGGAGTGGAACATTTCTCCCAGAGGATGCCAGCCAATCAGAGGGACCAGGAGGGTGATATCATGAGGAGAGTCGCGTGTAGCAGGTTACTGGCAGCATTGTGCTATTGAACTCATTTCATAGCGCTAAGGAAATAAAGTGTCCAGCAATTATGGTAAATGAGGTCAGGTCCCTCCAGTACAGGGATATGCTGTTCATACAGTAACTAAGCCCATCGACTCCACTGCTAAATGCAAAACATAAAATCAACTGTGAGGCAGCACAGCAGCAGACTATCAACTGCTACTTTTACTACAGTATAATTATTATTATTATTATTATTATACAGAGTATCATAAAACCCCATATGATATAAAATACAGCAAACTGCCTTCTTGTTAGACATTGCCTTGGGAGAATTTTTTTATAGGTCAACTTTGCTTTAGGCTCTTTACTGTAGGTGATAAAATGTATAAAAAGCAAAAAGGTAGAATATGAAATAATACATACAATAAATTGAAGAAAATTGGATTTTCCATTTTATGGAATGTATAATATTGTATAAGGGGAGTGTGTATAATAACACACAGGGGCAGGCTGGCATGGGTGCCAGGGTGCCAGATGGCACCCGGGCCGGCCGATCAGTATATATATATATATATATATATATATATATACACATACTCATTGCTGTATCCCTGATGAAAGGGAGTCAGTCTCCCTGAAACGTCGGAAACAAATAAATATCTTCTATTGCTTCAAGTCTGTGAGTGCCTCCCTTTCTGCTGTTCTTGGATAATCTTCCTGGAAGTGCACCTCAGCATAAAGATATACGTTGTGGAGTGCCGAGATCTACAGATTTCTATATATACACATATATATATAATATATGGGCTGTTACTTATGGGCCACTGCTGTGGGCTTGCCCCCCAGGCCAAAATTTGCCAGCCTGCCCCTGATAACACACTTCAGGAATGCTCAGCATCAGGGGTGTAACTGTATGGATTGCAGGAGGTGTGACTTGCTACAGTGTCCGGAGGTGGGGATTATGGCAACAACTCCACCTACACTGCGGGAAATCTGTCAGAGGTTGAAAGCTTAAAACAGCACTCTGCACTCCATGAATGAAGGATGAGCTGGGTTTCTGACTTTGGTTTCTCCCTCTTGGCAGAATGAGTGTTATTTATGCAAATCATGCCTGAAGCCCCGTCCCTGATGTTCAATCATAAAAGGTTTAAAAGGATCAATAGTAAAGTTCAGTGCTTCAAGTAATGATTAATACTAAATTACTACCTGTAACCTTTGGTCCAGGAGATTTATCCGTTGTCCCAAGATACTTGAGGAAATGCTTAAAATCCAGGAGATTCCTGTAGAGTCAGCAACCCTGAGATAGAGTTCAGCATCACCGAGCCCAACAGATTTGTGGTTCCTACCCAGTCGGTTCACCTTTGCATGGGGCAGAAGAGCCATCAGTAGTTCTTTGAAGAGCATAGTTGAACGTTGGACTCCAGTGAGCACGGTATATAGTGCAATGTGTCATATCTCCCAACACTGGCATTGTCGAACACTGGACAAACAAGCTCTGTACGACCCCCGTCTTGGCTCTGTCCAAGCCCTGTCCTTTTTATGTCATGCTGCAATTATCATTTGTATCGATTTGTAATTTATAAAGTTTGTAACCATGATCTCTGTGGCTTTGGATGTACATATGTGACACTTTATTTCTTGTTCCAGTATACATAGCTGGTTTCGGGATTTTGGGAAATGTGTCAAAAGCCTTTGACAATGGTTATCTTCTGTATTGATACGCTATCCCAGCTGTTGGAGCTGCAACTATTCAAAGTTACTGACAGTGCGGCTTGAGCATGCTTTTTGGATGAATCCAGTGTCATGGCGGTATTTTATTTATTACTTGGTTTTTTTTTTTATAGCGCCATCTACTTACATAACACTTTACAGCCAGAATAGGTTGGGGAGGAGAATATTGATACATACAGTAGGTGCAATTACTCATAGACTAAGGATAATTTAGCATACCACTGAACCATATGTGCTGCCTTTATTATTAGAAATGTTATAAAGTGACACATCTGTAGATACAGAATCCTTCTCCTGAGAATTAAAACCCTCATGTATGCCAGTTACAACTGGATTAAACAACTCCTTTTATTCCTCAATAACAATTATACGGATAAAGTTACCAAGGACAGATTTCTTCTATAGTTCTTCCGTTTCTGTTTCAATGTTGTACAACATCATAATCCAAAAAACACAACAGAATAACGATTTAAAAAAAGAAAAAAACAAGAGTTGCATAATTTTTATTTTACAACTGCACACTGAGAAAAACAAATCTCCTGCAGGACTTAGGGCCAACAACAGCATCAGAGGCACAGGCTGATGGACGGCCAGTCTGCTTCACAGGATTAGAAGTCGTCTGTGAAATTTGTGCCGTCCTTGTGCCAGGTGTTTTCCATCTGGGTTAGTTCAAGCAAGGTACTTCAGAAGGAAGTGAAAATGTCATAAATCAAAACGGTGAGGCTGGGGGACATGAGAGGGGGAGGTAATATTGTGCATAAATTAAAAAGCAAAACAACAAAACAGGATATATAGCAACAAATGTGCATTCAATCAAGTGGACATGGCTCGTTTAACTACAGTATATTAAAGTGACACTAAATTAACAGAAACATGATCCTTTTAATTTTTAACCATTTTTTAGTAGGTAGTTAAAGATAAAATTCAATTGTGCCATTAATTTCTTTGGTGCTAATGGCTTATTAGAATGTAAAATATAGTGAACGCAGACGCTGCTGCCGTAGTTGGCATTGCTCACGGAATGAATAGACTCCTGGATTATAATGGCCTTACTATTGGGTGGGGGGGGGGTTGGGTCGTGCCTAGGCCCAGGCACGACAGGTCTTTGGTGCACCAGGTTCATATGTGGTCGTTTGGAGCACCAGGTGCATATAAGCAAATGTGGTGCGAAAGATTTAATATAGGGTACTGGCTGCAAATTCCCCTCCATATGAGGATTCATAGGGAAGTAAATCAACATAAGAACTATTAGGTAAGCAAAATTAGCGTTCAGTTCACCGAATACTGATTTTGGTTAATTCTGGATACGGCCCAGTATTTACTAACCTCCTTTGGTGGTCTCTGGTCTGCACTATCTCCAGGGTGTGATGTACACATCCGTATTGCATTGGTAAAGTGGGCTGTTGGGACAATGAATGGGTAAATGCTAAAATAGTAATATTTCAGCATGGTTATTCGTTCATTAATAATGCAGTCGTTCTTGAGCCAAAATGCAGACAGCCAAAATGAAGTTGCCAAGTGTCAGTATTTCTGAAATTTAAATTTACAAGTGGAGAAGGAGTACTATAGACATTCCCAGGACATTAGGAGATGCTTCTAACCATGATGTGCCAAAAAAAAAAATTCCACCCTCAAAAATGAATAGCAACAGGAACATACTAATTGTCCAAAATATTCTAAACAATTAAATGCCATTGGCTGCTCTAGTACCTCATTATCTTTAAAAAAAGAAAATAAATCACATAGCCTTGCCACACATATATCGGCAGTGGTTGACCAATATTTGAAAACATATTTTTTTTCACATGCCTCGTTTTGTGTGGGCCAGCATGACTTACGCAGTGTTTGCCATCCACAAATGTTGGTTATCCATGGACTTGGAAAAGCTTCGTAAGAGAACGTGTTTCTCATAAATGACATTTTTCTGTAGAAAACATGTTTTGCTTGTTGTGGCATCTTCATATTTCTCCATTTTGTACTCAAGCCTCTCCAACCATTGGAATGTTCTCAACAGAACATATTTTACTACAGCCAACACACTTGGCCACTGCTGTAGCTAAACACTGCCTTGGCGGTTTCTGACAAAAGCAACTGTAATGCTGTATAGGCACAAGACAAATACTATTCAGGACACATGTGTTTCAAAACATAGAGGGATATTATAAATGAAGTTATCTTCCGAAAGAAAATACCCCCCCTCCTCCTCCAAAACTGTGAATTTTAAATATTTAAATGTAGGCAATGGTCCAATGGAACACAGAAAAAAAAATAAATGTGGGAGGATTTTTTTTATATCTCGTAAACATTTAGCTTTGTCGGGTTAAATAATCTTTGTATCATGTTCACAGATTTATATGAATAGTTTGGCTCGCCTCCCAATCATATTAGCTGGAGTTTTTTGACAGCAGTACTTTGTAGAAAATTTGTAGAAACACAAAACTGTCAAACACTGATTACTTAGCTGACGCTTTATTACTTAGGGAAGCGACTTTGTTGTCTGCTGCTTTCATTATTTTTTTGCCTACTCACAAATACTCAGTCCTTATGATCATAATTTATTTATATGGCCACAAGAGGACATTAGCACAGAATAAAGAGTAAACATTATGAAATCAACAATAATATAGACAATAAACAATAATGGGAAACACACACAATCTTTCCACTTTAACAGGTTACCCACTTAAAGTTTATGTGGGACACAGTTACATACTTGAAACCTACCTGCTAGATGGATTACCAAATCTTCATTACATAGGGACATCTGATTAATACTTTCAGACTCAACATAACATAACTGGTAAGTACTAGACTATTAACCTAATGATGTCCAGTGTATGAATGTTGAGGAAATGACTATAAAACCCATATACCATACCCGTTTATTCAGGGCCTAGGCAAAGTTTCAGCCTAAAGCTTTTAACCTGGGTGCCTGTAAAGAGTGTATAAGAGTGTATGGCTCTCTGATTGGATGGGGAAGGTGTCTGACATTTATTGACAAGCACCCTTTCTCTTCCCCTCTGCTAGTAGAAGATGAAAAGCTAGGCTCCCTGTGCTTTTATAATGTATAAATATATAGTATAAGGTCAGTTTTGTTATTTCATTGATATAACATAACTTAGGGAGGCTCTAATGGCAGGGCGGCCTGCAGTTCAGCAGTTGCCACCCTGTCACCTTACCCCTGTTCCGACACCCTTGCAGGCTCCCTATGCCCACTGACAGAAGGGGTGGCACTGCTGCTCAGTGTAAGTACATTTCATAGACACAAAACAAGTGGCATGCTGCCCAGAACTTGCAAAGGGCAGCTGCCATTCGTGTTAGTGCTGTCCACTTACCTGAGCTGCCCACTCTGCTACTAACCACAACTGTCCACTCTATTCCTTACCTAAGCTTTCCTCTCTGTTTCTCACTTTGTGTGGGAGCCAATATACGGAGCGATTTCACCCCAGGAAACATCCCATTATCGGCCCCACACACTGGGAAGATAATCAGAATGGGGAGGGAAGTCCTGGTCTGATTGGCAGGTATTTCGCACAGCTGATTGGACAGGATGCCTGTCAATCAGTCCAGGATTTCTCTCCCAATTTATACTGACCGTTCCTCCATTAATTGTGGATATCCCACTGGTAAGTAGGTTTTGGGGTATTTTTCTCATATTTTTTTTTTATTTGGCGCCACAACAAGAGATTCATTCAAAACTTGTGGCTAGGGTCTGAATTTCGAACCGAATTTCTAGTCAGTCAGATAATTGGGCCCTATTGTTTTATCGCCATTGAAAAATAAAAATCTTGTCCATGATAATTTCATAATCGTCTTAGTGTGTCGCCAGCTTTAATTAACCCTTTCCAGTTGTATTTCACTTCATTCCAATTCCTTGCTATAACCATGGTTCATTGCAATACATAAAGAGATGATCAAACAACAACCTTCTCAACAATTTCTGAGCTTTGCCTGAAAATTACAGTAGCCATATATTGAATAACCAGGAGTAAACCTGAAATGGCCCTCAGTATATTCACTTTAAGAAATACTAAATAAATAGTACAAATTGACTTAAGTAACAGCAATTAATGCAGCTGATGAACAAACGTGTAGGAGTTCTTGGCAAATGTCTGGAGAGAAAGAGAAACGCTATATCTACAAATACATAGCAAACAAAAAATACACAACATAGGTCATCTACAAAATGTGAACGTGTGCAAAGATTTGAATGCTTTGACTCAGCAAAGCTATCCGGGCTAAAACTCTACCTAGAACTATATCATTAGAAACAATGACATAAATAAAAACATCTACAAAATAATACTAATCATAACTACGAGAACAAAAAGGATACTTAGACCTGTTCTCCAAGCCTGGCAGTCCTGAGATGGCAGAGGTACAGCTGGAGGAAGGGGACGAGTCCCAGGCAGAGCCAGATGCCACAGAGAAAAGTGGTCCTCGGCACTGGAAGGCTAGAGTGCAGTGGTGGAGAACCCGACCATGCCAGGGGTTGTGGCGGGCAGGAAGTGGCAGCCGGAAGGATTTAGCTATTTTATCCCCGCCAGCCCTCCTCATATTCAGCTAGAGGAAGAGACCTTATGGATGGCGACCATGGTGGTTATAAAGCCAAAGCAGTTCACGTTTGACATCAATGCAATAGCCTGGGGTGACCCACCTGACATCGAGTCAGAAGAGAGAAATCCCATAATCTGGTCGGAGAGAAGAGCCCACAGAAGACCAAGGAAGAGTTGCCACCAGTGTAGAGGAGCCAGGTCCAATAGGCCGAAAAATGGAGGCTGCAGAATATCGAGGCAAAAGTCAGAGCCAGACCCGCCGCATACCTTGACATCCTGGAACAACATCCCGGCTTCAGCCCTCCCACAACCTGGACTGCACTGGTTTCCTGTCACAGCAGGTGGGGCCGGGGATTTTAGTGGAGGAAGCCATGCGGTATAGTCAAGTGTCCCAGCAGGCTGTTCAGGTAAGGAACTGGAACATTAGGCTGACAATGGTATGTACTCTGTACATGGATTGTCATGAAAACAGCAGATTTCCATTGTGATACATTGTAAATAATAAAAACTTCATTTTCAGATGATAATGTTTTCTTATTAAAGCGGCCATTACCGCCTTCAAATGAACTTTATAAATAGTGCCCAAAGTCATGGATGGGATTGCCACCACTTATATTTATGGATACAGCAAAGCGAAGATTAATTTGTCCCCTTTGCAAAAGACTGAAAGCAAGTGGCTGTTGTTCCTGGTTAAGTATGCTATATAAAAGTATGCTGTAAAATGATATAAAGTTTATGTGCTGAAAGCCTGGATCTGTATGTTTGGCAGTGTGACAGACAGAAATTTTGAGGCATAGTGGTAAGAAGTGATGTTATTCCTGAAGGCAATGCGGCAATTCAGATAAACCCTACAGCCAGGAAAATCTAATATCAGAGGGTTTCCATCATGAATAAGCTTACAAATTAAAGTAGAGTAGACAGAAATGTAGTGTGCAATGTAAAAATAAACACTTCCCACTTGTTGTGAACCAATATTATCTGTGCATGCATGCATACCTCATACCTCGCCAACATTGGCATAGACCGGGGGTAGGCAACCAGCGGCTCTTCAGGTGTTACCAAACTACACGTCCCAGCATGTTTTGCTAGGTATCCACTATTTCTGTGCAGTTAAAGCATGCTGGGACTTGTAGTTTGACAACACCTGGAGAGCCTGTAAGCCTACCCCTGGCATAGACGAAACAAGACAAATAAGCTCCACCCCTAATGTAGCCCACATCCTGTCTTGGCTCCGGCCACACACTGCACTGACTCCACCCTTAATCTTTCTCATTTCTTTAATGAGAAAAACATTATGAAAAAAAAATGTAAATATTCGGACAAAGTACTGGGCCAGCAGGCAGCAATGTGGAATATATAGGGGTATATTTACTATGCAGTGAGATTGCAGTGAGAATGGAAAGTGGGGATGTTGCCCATAGCAACCAAACAGATTGAAGATCTCAGTTACATTTTACACACTGGAGCAGTGGTCGAAGTGGAAATTTAGAAGTGTCGTTATGGACATTTAGAAGTGGCGGTATGGAAACACTGAATAGAATGGAAATCAATGGAGATTTGTAGTATTTCAATTACATCAGTGGGAGAAGTGCCGGTATGGCATACCCCCCGTATACAGTACACCCCCACTTCCAGCCCTGCATTGGAGAATGCCTATGGGCAACATCCACACTTTCCAATCTCACTGCAATCTCACTGCTTAGTAAATTTAGGCCTTGGAGTTCGGAAACAGAACAAGTAGGAGGAGGCAATAATAAACATGGGGGGATCATTAAAAGGATCATTAACTTCCCCGCCTAAAAGTAAATCTTATGGACTGACCATTTAAGTTCTGCTTTTCACAAGTCATATACTGTATATCAATACCACGTACATCCTGCAGTACATAAAACTCTCCCCAGCAAGATAATAGTCTCATCTCCATTCAATACGTCATCATTACTCCAGGGAAAGTTCTCACAGCAAGTCAAATAAGGTATGATTCCCTGACTGCTGTGTACTCATCAGTTTCTATGTGTAATTTACTGATCGAATTCACATCTTTTTCCCCATTGCAATATTAGTCAAAGTTTATCTGCACTTTTGTGGTTACTCAGATTAAAATAATGAGCCCGGGATGCTCGGAGCTGTCAGTCAGCCGTAGTCTGATGTAAAGACCTGTGAGAATTGCTGGTTTACGTGCACATTTATTTATACAGAATCAGGAAACTTTCCAAGAACTTGCATTTTATGATCCGATCAACATAAGCTCTGTTGCCATGCAAGGGTTCAGTCACCGGGTCACGCAGACTATTCCCCAAACTGCTTCCTTTCCAAATGTATGCTTTACTTTCAGGACAAGGACCTCTTTTTTCTTCTTTTTTTTCCTTCTTTTTTTTTCTTTTTTTTTTTTCTCAATCTTATGTTACAAGAACCCAATTTAGCTTCTCTATTCATTCATTCTACAGACATCCTCATGGTCTTAAATAGTTTCAAGGTTTCTGCAATTAGTTCTGAATATTTAGATTATAGTGAAAAGGCATTATGAGGAACTACTTGTTTTGTCATTTTAAAATGGGTTATTAACCAACTTTAACCAGGACCCGATTATTCCAAGTATGTTCCCCTAACACTTACCATAACCCGCCCTATCAACCAAACCCTCCATGTCCCTCAGCCTAACCCTAACCAACCCCTTCTTCCTGCCCAACCTTAACTCTTCATGTCTTGTCCCTTAAAACTAACACTCCTCTTGTATCAGCCTAACGTTCACCCACCATGCCCCGCAGCTTAATGCTAACCTTACCCTTCTAAATACCTAACCATAGCCATGTCCCTCACTCTAACCCTATCCACCCCCCTTCTACCAAATTAACTTTAACCTTTCATAACAATTTATGTTTTGCAGCCTAAACCTCCCTTTCTATCAACCTAACCTTAACTGTCCATGTAACGCAGCCCATGGCCGCTGCCAGGATCGCCCGGGCCTCCCGGGCATCCGCGCCCCCCACATAACACAGGACACCGTGACATTACCGCAGGAAGCCGTCGGGCAGCCCTGATGCAGCCTTAACCTTAACCCTCCATGCTCTGCAGCCTAACCCTCCCTTTCTAATAGCCTAACCTTACCCTTCAACTCCAACAACAAAGCCCTAAAAATCATCTGAATTCGACACTGATACAGCTACATCGGTGTTAAAATATCAGCCAATCCAATCTGCTATTTCAGACCCTCCAACATGACCCATTCCACCAGGTACATAATACTCCGCTCCTG
>JABWIB010004113.1:0-14207 GCA_016617825.1 Platyplectrum ornatum
CAACTACGTCGGGCAATCAGGGGCACTGCCACTGCCAATAAGGTGATACTGTCAGTGGGGGAGTGTTGGGATGGCAGGGGGCCCCGCAAAGCCTAGGGCACCTCTGTACACATGTGTACTCTAAATTACAGAACCATCTGACTTCAGTAGAGTCCGGATCCAGTCTTAAATGACCGAACTGGGTATAATCTAAAAAACAAAATGCACATAGAATGATCCAGAGACTGAGAGAGAGAGGAAACGAAGAAGGAAAAAGATGGAATGAAGGAAGAGAGAAAAATGTGTGAGTGGAAATGAGAACCAGCAGTAGTTTGTTTTTCAGCTGAAACCCCCAGTAACGCAGCAGAACAGGAAGTTCCTAGGATGGTGTTTCCAGTTACTTGCTCCTAGGGGATACCGTAAAATGGATCGGTAAAGTGATTTTCTAGTCAGTCCAAAGGAGTGCCTCAGATTGACCGCAATTATTGCTGCACATAGGGAAGCACTTTAGCGGTGCACAATTTCAAATAAACATGTTTTCTCTTTTCAGGTATGATTATTCGTGTCATTAATATGCCCCNCTGATACCTCCTTCTGTATTTCTTCTTCCTGGTTTTAATGGACCGTGCGACCTCTGCCTCAGCTACAATAAAATGTAATAGTGATGTTTTTCGCACAGCTTGTCAGAGTTCTGGCCAGAGTTGTACACTGAGTGCGGCATGTAGAGCATTTATTGAGTGTATTCTTACTTTGATTGACAGCTCACTACCCTCAGTGATGTCATCTCATGCGAGGGGTCATTGCTGCTACAGGATTTCCATGTTCAGCGCAGTTCTGCCATTGGTCAGAAGTTATGTTATCAACAGCTGGATGGTTATAGAAACCTAGAATTTAATGGCAGAAAGAGCCACTTGGCCCCTATGACATTAAGTTAGTGTAAAATTAGGACATCCTTGCATTTATCCCATGTTTCAATACTTCTACTGTGTTATTTTCTACAGATGAGACACTTTCTAACATGCACGACTGGCTCCANCACATGTAGATTTTCCGAAATGTTTCAAAAGGCTGCACTTATGCAGCTACAGGGTGTCCTGCCATTGACAATGGTTATCTTCTGCATTGATACGCCACCCAGCTGTTACTGTTGGAACCGCAACCTTTCAGAGTTACTGACAGCATGGCACGAAAGCTTATTAGCCTGCTTTCGAAGTGGTATTTTATAAACATTATAATGCGTCACATCCGTACCACCTCAGGTGTGAGGCTATTCTAGTTATCACCTATCTCTTCAGTGATATAATGTTCCTGCACATTTCCTCTATACCTCTTACCAGTATGGGGGTGGTAAGAAAAGTGTTTCCACATGGTCTTGCAAACGAACAATGTTCTACTCCCCTTCCAGCATTTACAAAACTACAAAAAAGTTAAGATAGGGTTCTGGACACATAGGTGTCCACTATTCCATTCTCTAAGTGGGCACGAGAGGCAGAAAGGTTCATTGCGATCTAACCAATTTTTATTGTATAACTGACAGCATTAATAATGTGATTGTCAGGCAACACTGTGCAGATAGGCCGATAGTGTGCCGATTATTCCACATTGGATACCCGGCACTAATTTGGGCGTTTGCTGGGCGACTCACCTTCTGATTTATTCAGGGAGCGTTCACACTGCTTCATGGGCCCAGGATTTTTTTTTTACACCTTTTTTCCAGTGTTTTCCCCTGAAAAACCTGGGTCTGTCTGTTCACACTGCAGTTGACCCGGGTTGGACCGGGAATTACCCAAGCTTTAGTCCCAGGTTGAATTTTCAGAGGCCCCGTTCATACAGCACCTTGACCCTGGTTGCCCTGGCATGACCCAGGAATAACCCAGGTTTTAGGGGCAGTGTGAATGGGGTATTACTGAAGCCTATCCCTTTGTCTATGATTTTATTTATTGACGGTCCCGAAGACTGATATTGGGGTCAACATTTATAAAGACAAAGTGAGTATTTCGTTTACTTTTATTTTATTACAGCAAATGTTCTTTTACACAGTAAAACATGAACAGAACTCAGTTAACATATTTTCCCCAATTATCTGTTTGCTCTGTTTATATCAACAAGAAACAATCCAATTCATGAAACTCTTCTAATATTTATATAGAACGTATTTCTCAGAATGTTACCCATTCTTCTTCCTCAATAAGGCCAATTTTATTATTGTACTATTAACAAAAGTTCCCTTTTTAGATATTCCGTGAAATGATGCAGAAATATGCCCCTGGATCATAAAACTAAAGCAGCATTCATTAGGCTTTAAAGACAAATAGAAATAGTAATGAAACACAGATTGTGTTTGTATAATACTTGTAGTGAAATGTAGAAATATGTTTTCGCTGTACTTAAAGCAATCTATCGCACTGTGTTATAGGGCTTTGGTGCAGTCCTATTGAGGTGGTCTTAACTAAGCACTGGGAACCAGATCCTGACTTATGAGGATTAGACCTAAATTCAATAAGCGGAGAGTTTGCTGGGGAATTGAAATGTGGGGATGTTGCCCATGGCAACCAATCAGATTTGAGCTTTCAGTTTCATTTTACATACTGGAGAATGAGAGCTCAAATCTGATTGGTTGTTATAGGCAACATCCCCACTTTTTAATTCCCCTGCAAACTCCCCGCTTAGTGATTTTAAGCCTTATCCTCATAAGTCATGATCTGGTTCCCAGAATTTACCTAAGAGAGGAAAGTTACACCTGGGTAACATCATGATGAATTGCAAGCACAGTGTTTAGTGCACAATACAAGGCTTTTTTTTGCGTGTGGTGGGTCCAACTCTAAATCTGTCTACCACAAGAAGAAAAGCCCTGTAAGTGGTGGCTTATCATACATTTGCAAATGTATGTGACCAATATTATTTAATTTTAAATGATTGGATAATATAGTTAGTTACAGGTTAACTGGTAAGAATGCTGGGGATCTTTCTGTGCATATATATATATATATATATATATATATATATATATATATATATATACAGTGTTCGAAGTGGAAATTTAGAAGTAGGGGTATGAAGTGAATATAATGGAAGTCAATGGGGATTTGAAGTTTTTCATTTACATCAGAGGGAGAAGTGCTGGTATGGCATACCCTCGTATACACCCCCACCCTGTGTGTATGTATATATATATATATATATATATATATATATATATATATATAGGTTTTTGTCTAGTGTGCACATTTAAAACTGTTTTATCCCTGATGAAAATCTCCTTATGGAGATTGAAACGTCGGAATAACCTTGTTTCAATGGAACATTATTATCAATAAAGAGGACCCCAGGAGGGGTATTTTTTCACTACTGCAAAGTCTATGGAGTGCTGTTCCCTACAAAGAAAGAAATACATGCTGTGGCCGAGAGGGAATGCACCCTAGCAGAACAAGTAAGATTGTATGGAGTGACAGTCAAAGAAATGGATATATATATATTTATATATCATGTGTATGCTGTCATTGGTAAAGGAAGGGGTGGCGGCAGCATAGAGAGTGAAGAGTGCGCTAGCAATGCTCCTGTTCTAGTCATAGATCCTGTAAACCAGTAGCAGTAGAGGCGTCACTTACCTGTGTGTCACATGTAAAACAATAGAAAGGAATACCTAGTAACGCAGACTTGTAAAATGAACAGCACTTTGTAACTCCCTCTTATGGACGCCTCCCTGCCCTGGCTATGNTGAGCTGTACACGATACGTCATTGAACATGAGGTCATTGTTTTTACTCTATAAACAGTGTGCAACACAATATATGTCTGTGTATGTAAAGAGCAAGGAACGCACCGACAAACAATAAATGTGCTATTAAATGAGACTTCTCGGAGGCACTGCGAGAGATGAATGTTTTGACTAGAAAGGCAATGATGTGAGTGGGGTTGATGAGCTGTCATGGAGTGATGTTGTAGGCCAGGAACACTTTTGCTGGCATGAAGGATTAATCAGGTTTAGGACTTCCAAGATGGATGATTTGACCACCAAAGAAGATCCTAGCCCTTAATAATCTAGCCTTCGCTTTATTGCTTTATCCCTCATACTCAGGCTATACCGTGCTATCTTAAAGTACAAAAAAAAGAACTAGGCTGGGTTAATCCACTTTAATTCTAGTTAATCTAATAATTGCTACAGTGCAGTGTTGTGTGTCTTGTGCTGCTGATAGATCCCTGTGATTTTGTGAATGTTGTGATAGACCAGATTATTAGAAAGTAATTATTTTATTGGTGAAGTTACTGGGGGTTTCTTTGTAGAAGTGTCTATGGACCAGATCCAGACATAAGAGATGCAAGTTACACCTGGGTAAAACCATGATGAATTGCAGGGGGGTAAATATCATTTATTGTAAGCAGTATTAGAATTGAGAGATGCTATTTTGCAGCCTACTTCTAAACAACAATGTTGGAGTAACGCTGGTCAGTATCTGTGTGTAATAAGCAAAAGCAAACACTAACATTAATTTTACCTCCCCTGCAATCAAACGTGGTATTACCCAGGTGTAACGTTCCTCTCTTATACCCAGTTCACATAGAGGGCTATTAACTGGATAATTTAGCCAACTTCCCGGGTTGAATGAACTGCCCGGGTAGTGCGCTCTGTGTGAACAGTGCTAAAATTTCTACTAACTACCCTGGTTCAGTGTGAACGGCGTAGGACCAGGGTAGTTTGTGAATTACTAGGGTAATTCAGCATGAACAGGGTTAATTACCAGGGTAGTTCAGATGCACAGCTAACAACCTGGGTCATTAAAAACAGATTTACCAGGGTAGTCTATGTGAACAGGGTATTATTTTCAAGTTTATATCTAGTCTTATGTGCACAAATGTATACAACTGACCCGACCAGACAACTAAGATTGGACATACTTCCAATGTCTGACCAACCACACAGCTGAAGGTCAGAATGGACAGAAATAGGGTAAGTACAACCTACAGATGTGATACTTTATAACGTTTCTGAAATACCTCCATGTCGGGGTATGCATGGCTGGCTCAGGAAATGTGTCAAAAGGCTGCACTAATATGTAACAGCACACAGGTTGTCCTGCCATTGGCAATAGTTATCTTCTGCAGTCATACGCCACCTAGCTGTTACTGCTGGAACTACAACTTTTCAAACAGCATTGCATGATATGTTAGCAAGCTTTTGGGATAAATCCAGCGGCATGGCCGTATTTTAGAAACGTTTAGAAGCATCTTTATCTGTAGCTTCAGCTGATAGCTGGGCACTGAAGTAAAATAAAAACATAAATGTCAGTTTGTGAGATAATATTATTTAATTTGGATAAATGCCACAATGTATTTTAGTAGAAGCAGAAGTGAATTCAGTAGAAAGGTTTTGAAGATCCTTGCAGTCTATCAATCACTTGTTACATCTGATACAGTTTACTTTTATAAACCGCACATCTACTATACAGCACTACAGGGAGTTATCAATATAACATGTTATACAAATGCAGCATCTTGGATCGCGAGTAATATTTCTGAAGAATTCAGGGTAAAGACACAATTAGCTCTAGGGGTGATGTGTAGTCTTTGAAGTAANAGACACAAGGAAATCATAACATTGCAAGCAAACGATTTTATAAATAGCACAACACATACATGATGTAACATGCTTTAGATCAGGTGTTCAATGTTAGCAAACTGTTATCTACAGCAGATAAAATCAAGCAGCAGAAAATATACTGTACATAGAAAACACGTTAGATTACATATACATTATTTAAAGGTATTAAATCATTTTTTTTACACTATACAAGTGAAATATATATATATATATACATATGGGGATCTACTTGTTTTGCAGACTCTGTGTGCTGCAGTGATCCATGAATATTTTACCCACAGCGGATTAGCGTATTTATATGTAACAGTGTAGACGTGCTCTGTGCACAGCGCACTATCCAAATCTTAAAGTTGGAATCAGGTGTGGTAAGCCTATGCGGGAAGAATGAGCCTTCCCATAATTTGCACCAAGGGTTGGATACAGGGAGATCCGGGACCAGGTCCTATCACGGGAACAGATTTAGACTTTAGGCACTATTGACTTACTCATGACTTACTCAAGAGTGGGCAAAACCATGTTGAATTGCAGGGGAGTTACAATTAATTAGTTGCAAACAGTATTAGAGTTGAGAGATGTCTAATAAAAGTAACGCTGGTCAGTATCTGTGTGCAAAATGCAAAACTAAAGTATTCTCCCTGTATGCACACACTGACATTCATTTTACCCCCCCTGCAATTCATCATGGTTTTACCCACTCTTGAGTAATACCCCATTCACATTACCTCAAATTAACTGTCTTTTTTTGATGAAAAAGCCGGCTGCCGTGAAAAAGCCAGCTTCTAAACTCAGTGTGAACGCTCCATTTACAAAAAGCCAGCTACTGAAAGCTGGTGTTCAGAGCCTACTTTTTAGAAGGGGTTTTGTCCTCCTATCCGGCTTTTTCAGTCAGTGTGAACAGTACAAAGCTGGCTTTCCTCTCCCATTGTGTTTGTGCAGCGCTGATTGGCTCACACAGTCAGTTGTTTCTAGCACAATACTGCCTGTCTCTCCCTCCTCCAACCCTCCCCCCCTCCCCTCATGTAACCCTTTTTTCACAGTCCCTCCAATCTCCCCAGCTCTACACCCTGGCTCTTAAGCCAGCTTTTTCAAGGCTGGTAATGTGAACGGGGTATAAGTTGTGAGTCGATAGTGCCTAAAGTCTGAAAGTGGTCTACGGTGGGAATGGTAGCCTGATTTTGGTCCTTTAATAGTATGTAAATAAACCACCAGATCACATGGATTATTGATGAATTAGTGTTTGGTGCCTTTGTCTGGACTTGATGTTCAATGTATTTATTTGTATGCAATGAATGTGTTTGATGCACGTATAAGCTAAACAAACAAAAACAGGAAAAAAAACCAAAACAAAAATAACTTTCCTGCAACAAACAAATGCATAACATACTCGTTGTGTTTTCTTAGATGTCATGTGAGGAGCACATCAGAGCCTCTTCAAGAGAAACATACAAAAGACTCTCTCAGCGAGAGACCTTTAATGCAGATGGGTTGTAACATGCCTGGGACAATAGTGGTACATTATCTTTCTACAATACACTTCAATTTAGTTCAAAAGACATGTTTACAGTTCTCATCAGAAGAANAAAGGAAAACAATGTTACTTTGGTCTCACGGGAACCGATGTTTAAAAACACCTGTGACAAAAAACACCTTCTGCTGCATGGCTGCCTTGCCTGCTAAATGTAGGGTATTTAAATATGTTACATAGTAAAATACACATGGGGTATATTATTATTATATAACATAGGACGGGTGATCGCTGCAATTCTTGGATCTCTGAGCGTGGTGCCAGCAGGGATCTAATAACGGATCTCCGCTGTATTCAGGTTTCATGTGACTACTGGGAGGGACACTCGCTCGTCTTCCAAGAGCTGACCCCTACCATTGGAGTTCACTGTATAGGGATAGGTCAGGGGTAGGCAAACTACACGTCCCAGTATGCTTTTACTGCATAAACATAGTCACGGCTGCCGTCAAAAACAGTGGGGCCGAAATTGGTGGGACCTCCGCTCTGTCCGGGCCTGGGACTGATGGCAGCCCCGGACATTGTTGATACTGGACAAAGCATGATGGAGAGCGGCACTTTGCCCACCCCTGGGCTAGGTAAATCAGTACAGAACTGTAGAACTCTACAAAGTCTGTATGGATTTTTCAGGGTAGCTCAGGGGTGGACAAAGGTGTAGCTTCAGGTGACAACTGTATTGCACGTTAATTCTGTATCATTTAGAGTTGAATGGAGTATATACTCTAAACTTGCAGGAAAAGTCTGAGGGCCTCATCCTGCGTCAGGGCTTCATCCGTTACGTACTATCCAGGTTTCCGCAGATTTAGGCACTTTTACTTTATTATCACCGCAGGTCCTGTGCCCGGTTCGGCCTTACACAGACTTAGGCACTCACAAGATACTTTTTAACTTATGTCCAGGATGGATTCTTGCAACATAAGAAAACATATTTGCAAATCTTTAATAACGATTGCAAATAATATGTTAAACAAAATATATATATTTTGGGATTATATTCAAATGTCTGATACTAGAACATTATTTTAGTAATGCCATGTTCAATCATACAGATTATTAACACAATGTAGAAGGCATTAACACATGTAACTATTTTTCCATCCAGATCCATAAGTATGATGAATTTATAAGGCACCATCTAACACAATCACAACTGCATCCAACAATCAATCACACCTGTAGACTGTAAGACTTACCAACCTGTACTCTATAGATATCCTGATGATATTGTGAGTGCTTTTTTCCAGGATAACTATGTATTAAATCCAAACAATCTAATTTGAGGGCGATCTGATTGGGCTTCTGTCTAGGATTCTGATCAATGACACACCAGATAGTGTCAGATTACCAAGTGGCTATAACTTCATATTACAACGTATAGGTTCGGTAGAACCAGCACCTTGCAAAGGACCATTGTCAGGATGGGATGGAAAGAGAATGAGGTACCGCACACAGAGATCAGCTATCATAACTCCATGTGTGACGACAGATCCATTGATAACTAATTAATGACATTGACCAGCAACCTGCCCGAGACGTGTAAGAACGTCATATTTCCTTTACATTTTTCTGTCAATTTTAAGTTTTGCTGATCTAAAAATGTGTTTTAGTACTTAAACTTAACAAAGCGTAACTAACTTAAGCAGTGTTTGTACAGTTTCTAAAGACGTGATTGACACATTCACTAACAAATATGTAATGCTTCAGGCCAACTCAATATGCCTCCTAGCACTTTCAAATAGGAGTAGAGTCATCCGCATAATGACTTCCTTATGAAAGCAGCAAGCACCCGCTAATGAGTGATTACTATATTTCCAATTCAAATTAGCCATGTGCTGACTTTCTCATCTGAATGAGCTCGTTTCATCCGTTTATACATGTCGGCCTGATGGAATGCTAGATTATCCTCCTGCCATGACATAAACCATAACGAACCAAACTGTGAATGTAAAAATACAAGTATTTATTGTACTAATTACCGAACTACTCTAAATAATTCTGACAACTTCTGAACAAAATTTCCTTTAGAAATAGGTGCACCAAATTAGAACCAGAAATACTAAAATTGGAGTCACTTAGATATAAAAGGGGCTTTTTTTTGTTTTTTTTAATTGTAGACACTCTTGATCTATCTTCTCATATCATTCTATCTCATATCTATCTATGTCATATCTATCTTTCTATCTATGTCCTATCTATCTATCTATCTATCTATCTATCTATCTATCTATCTATCTATGTCATATCTATCTGTCATATCTATCTATCTATCTATCTATCTATCTATCTATCTATCTATCTGTGTCATATCTATCTATCTATGTCATATCTATCTATGTCATATCTATCTATCTATCTATGTCATATCTATCTATGTCATATCTATCTATCTATCTATCTATCTATCTATCTATCTATGATCTATCTATCTATCTCATATCTATCTATCTATCTATCTATCTATCTATCTCATATCTATCTATCTATCTAAAATAAGTAATTAATATGCAAATAAATTAAGACCTATGGTTAACTGTATGGACTCAAAAAATTGGGAACAATTAATCAGTTATCCAGAGGTTTTTCAACACCCCTAAGTGCAATTACTAACCATGAGTCCCTCAGCATTTATAAACTGCTATTTCGTTTTATTTAATTTATTTGACTTATCGTATTTACTGTTATTAGTTTTCATTGCATTTATTTAGAGATAATGTAGTTGAAATATTAATATTTTTAGTTTCAATAAATTAATGAAGTGATTCATCACAGTGTTAATATACTTAACGATGGACATTTCTTTTTCTTTTTTTTTTATTCTGATTATTTGAAGTTCAATGTAAATCATCTAAATATAAAGAAACATTTCAATTCAGTATCGATGGACTGGATTCACATTTAATGGAGGGCCCTGCTGATGAGAGCTTACATGCTAAGTAGGGAGGAAGAAGGGGGCAGTACAGAAGACATAGGGGGATGAGGAAGAGTACTATGACAGTGGTTTACATACTTTCTCAGTTCAAGGAATCTTTAGTGTTTTCATATTTTTTCAAGGCACCCCTAAGACAAAATAATTACCAAGCAGTCCCGTATTTTAAGTCATAACAGAGTAATATCTAATAAGTATAGGTGAAGGCAGAAATACTTCAGTTTGACATCACGGGGGAAATTCACAAAAGTCGAGCTTGGGCAACCCGCGGCTGCGATAAACTCGCGCGAGGTCACCGCGTCTACATTCAACAACATGCAGACGCGGTGACCTCGCGCCTGCGTACTTGTAACCTCGCGGCTGCGAGTTTATCGCAGCCGCGGGTTGCCCAAACTCGACTTTTGTGAATTTCCCCCCACATCTTTTGTAGCTCCTATACAAGAAGTAAAATTGTGCTTCTAAGAAACACTAGCAACGTGGCACCATGTTGTAAAAAAACATATGCTGGCACCCCTAAAACTGATGATTTAGGGTAAAATTAATGTAAACATTGAAATAATGAAAATCAGGCATGTCAGTGTGACAGCTTAATCACTGATAATGTCAATGAATTACATCATTATAAGAACCTTTACTGTATCACATTACAGTAAAACCAAAACTTCCACATTTAACAGGGTCGGAGCGCAGGACACATGACAATTGAAAATGCACCCCAGGGAGCCACGGTGCTCAGTTTGGGCTGCTTTACAGGATTGCGCTGCCAAGCGCTTGCCATTAGCAACAATCTACAAAAGAAGAACTACAATTATTTGCTGCCCATCATCTCCCTCACAAATATACAAACTATTAAAAGCTGCTTCATTAGAAAGTAGAATAGAACAGGGCACCAATGGATACATTTACTAATCACTAGAGAATGTGGCATGCTGGCGCTTCTGGTAATACAAGCTCCACTATGCCCTAACAGCAGACATTTTTACAATTTTTTATTATTTTTTTTTTACATTTGTTTTGTTTTTAGGTTCAGCTATATTCTAATTTACCACTTTTGGCTTCTAAACCCCTTAGTAAATTTACCCAGTTGGACGGGAACTTTCTCTCCCCTTGACCGAAGCCTGTACCGAAGCCTGGGTATGTACCCAGTGAATGGTGTCAATAACATTTATCAGCACCAATTACACTAGAACGATGATNATACTTGTAAGTGCCCAGGTTTAGTCCTCACCAATTACTGAGATTTCACCATGTTTCCTCTAATTTCTTGCGATAATTACATATAACACATGTATACAAAACAATGCTAACATTAAGGAACCATGTGTGGCAAAGTAAATACACCCTCACTGCTTCCATATCAAATGAAGTTATTTGATCCAGGTGCAGTTAATCAAAAGCACTTCACAATATAAGAATAAAGAAGTGCTACCACCAATCACAAGTACGAGAACATTTGGAAATGCAGGACTGAATCATTCATGTTTGTGTTAACACACTGCCAAGGAGAGAAGACATCTGCAATGATCTCATGGAATCAACAGTTGCTGGAGACGGCGATAATGCCAGTTCCAAACAATTTTAAGTCCATCATTCAAAAAGAGAATGATTACTTACAAATGGAAAACATCGAAGGCAGTAGCCAATCTTTATGTAAGTGAGCATTCCAAGAAAAGTCACAAAGATTAGATCTTATGATGCTCTGGCAAAATAAAATAAAAAGAGTTCTAATAATGACATCAAAGGCTCTTTCGACACCAAGTGTCTGCTATCAGAGGTCTCCTGTCATCCTGTCATTGATGGGTGGCCAGAAGAAAAACTCTTAAAAAACATTGCAATGCAGTTTCGATTTGCAAGGTTGAAGCTTCATAACTGCAGCCATCTAGGATAATGTTCTCTACACATATGACACGAGGAAGCCCCTGTTTAAATGTAATGTACATGAAGGTTTTGTAGACATTGAAACATCTCCTAATCCTTGTATATTGCATAAAACATGATGCAATATGTCCACAATATGAAGACTGACCGAACAAAAGCAAGAGAACAGTGGAACAGATTTTGACATTATATCCCCCCCCCCTTTTTACAGCAGTAGCAATGTAATGAAAATAGCTTCCTAATGGTAAGCAAATAGTCTTCTAACTACCAGACATTGAAAAAGACTCATTTGGAGTTGGAACGTGTTGGGGGTAGGCAGTGTGTTTTTGGCAGGGCCATAAGTGAAGGTGGGGAGATTGCTTTATGTGTAAGTTGGGCCCATTGTACATCTACTACACTATGCAAATATCTCTCTTTCCTGTGCAGCGGAGATTCCCAAAACACTAAGTATTTTTTTATTTATTTAAATTCTGTGGAGTATTGAAACGTCTGCATATGAAGTAACCTGTAACGGGCTAAGATTTGGTTTCCGTTTGGAGATCTGTGGTAGCAGGAAGGCAGGGGTTGTGGATACCGGAATTTGCTGGCAGAAAAAGGGTCTTACTATAAGTGTATATCCAGGAAAGGGGAAATGTGAGTGTATTTCTTCTTTTATCCTCTCCCTGATATATATCCAGCATCGGACTGGCCCACCAGAGCGTCAGTGGGCCCCAAGACCTAGCATTATTTCTTTATAACTGAGGGCGGGCCCCAAGAATGATTTCCTCTGGTGGGCCCAAGGTACCCCAGTCCAACACTGTATATATCAGTTTTACACAAGGAGGTTTGTGTGGATGTTCCCTCTCATATGTTGCGTGAGGGACCTGTGTCCAATTGAGGAGTTCTGGAGGGGGCAATATCAAGGGGGAAGAGGAGACTGGCTTTTTAAGTTATGAGCTTTTTCAGTTTCAGTCCAAGTATATGGGGTTAACTGGGGGTTAACTGACATTTATTAAGTAGTGGTCCTATTGTGTTTTGGTGCTTTTCTGTCCTCTATATTTAAAATAGCAACTTAACGTCATCACGTCATGCGAACCAGACCCAGAGGGGCATTGCTAGGTCTCATATACGGTGCCCAGAGACCTTGCACTGGTCCTATTAACTTCACTGCAAATTGTGTTCAACACAACCCATTTCTGACCAAAGCTATATACGACATATAGTCATAAATCTCAGTCTGTTATAGAAAAATGAAAACTTTGAATACATTATAAAACAGACTAAGGATTCAGCTTTTACAAAATTAACATACCCCCTTTAGTTGTTGATTGGCCAGAATCCACACACATTCCTGTGATGTCTGTATCTGGAGTGCAAGGCTGCCAATAGTACATCCTGATTTACATAAAAAATTAACAGCATCATGAGTCTTCTAAAGACGAAGTGAAACAATTTAACTTTTGAGCACAGAGTACAAACGATTGTTTGTATTGTTCATATCTTAGAGAATATCTCCGATCACGGTTGCTTTCAATTACCATCCGTTACAGAGGCCAAAAACCATGGACAAATACCCTGGATCCAAAATTTTCTGGGTATTCTACAGATACAAACACAAAGCAGACAAAAAACATGAGGGAAATATTGTAAGGGTGTTGTTCCACGTTGTCTCAAACGTTCCAAACTGCAAATTGTTTATAGTAAACCTGCAAGGGTTTATGGGAAATCTTTCTCACTGCCACAGTTATAGATCAATATTAATATGCAGACATGTCTCAATGTAACTTAGAAGCGTGCTCGTGTAGAATTGAAATGCCTTTCAACGAGAAACATTTAAAAACAAAACAAGAAAATGTTTTACAAAGTTACTTATATTATCCTTCCAAGAGCCTATCATTTTCTTATGCCATATAAATGAAACTGGCCTTCCATCTGTATGTATGATTTTTTTAAATTATTTCTCATTTCTAATTTTAGATTTTGTCAGATATTTTTTCCGCACTTAATACAGGACATTATGCTTCCAAATCAGGTTTCGAAGTGGCGGTGTACATTGACTTCTATTAGATTCTGAGTTTCCATACCACCACTTCTAAATGTCCATACCACCACTTCTAAATGTCCATACCACCACTTCTAAATGTCCCTACCACCACTTCTAAATGTCCCTACCACCACTTCTAAATGTCCATACCACCACTTCTAAATGTCCATTCCGCCACTTCTAAATGGCCATACCACCACTTTTAAATGTCCATACCACCACTTCTAAATGTCCATACCACCACTTCTAATTGTCCATACCCCCACTTCCAAATATCCATA
>JABWIB010004113.1:21293-35706 GCA_016617825.1 Platyplectrum ornatum
TCTCATATCTGTCTATCTATCTGTCTGTCTGTCTGCCTATCTATCTATCTATCTCATATCTGTCTATCTATCTATCTATCTATCTATCTATCTATCTATCTATCTATATATATATCTATCTATCTATCTCATATCTATCTGTCTATGCATCTTATCTATCTATCTTTCTATCTATCTATCTATCTATCTATCTATCTATCTATCTCATATCTGTCTTTTTATCTATATATCTATATATCTATTAGAAATAAGCGGTTTATATTATGTGAAACTACATTTTCAATTTGGGACTTATTTTAACAGGCTTTGTTCTCAATAAAATAAAAATATTATTGTCTGCTTTTCACTAAAAAATAATATTAACAACTGTGCTATAAGACTAATAACGTAGTTGGGGTACATTGCACAATTATTGTGTGTTCTATTCACAAAGGATGAGGTGTATGAGAACACAATGGCATGTGTATAGACTGCAGGGTGGTAGCTTAGAGGAAATGTGTGGAATGATTACTTTACAGCTAAATAATTGAAACAAACTTAGAATAAATATTAGGATATCCTAAATCTTAAACTAAATTGAGGACCAAGTGGCTGTCACATTCATTGTTTCTATGTCTATCTATCTATCTATCTATCTATCTATCTATCTATCTATCTATCTATCTGTCTATCTATGTATCTCATATCTATCTATCTCATATCAATCTATCAGGTACATGTATATATTATTTTCATAAGGTAACATAAAGCATATATTGTTTATCTAATGACAGTGTTACAATCTGTGTAGTCGTAAGTTGAAAGTTGAATACAAAAGTTACGCACTAAATGTTACTGTAGGATGCAGGGAACAAATACAGATTGTGATGGAGCATTGGTCTCTTTTTATGTCTATTTTCAAATGTCTAAAATAAATGAACTCTGAGAAAAGAAAGTGACACAGAATGTATCTGACAATAATGAAACATAAAAACATATCAGAAACAGCTCATCATTGACTGCCCTTCTCTCTTTCAGCTGTAGTACATGAGGATTGAAACAGATCTGTTGGTTTCCACCCTATAATTCCCCATTCTGTCTATGGGAATCTACAGAAGACAATATCCAGGCCTCCTTTCAATAATCATATACAATGAAGTGATCTAGCAACAGGAAAGGTTTAATCGAGCAAAGTAATGTTTCTGGTTTTTGGCCGTGTCTGTGGAATATCTAAGATTTCACTTTTCAGATGCCACAAGAATGTCGCTAAAATAAGAATTGATGTTTATCGTCACTGTTGTAAAAAGCAGATATCATCATGTTTATCTTACCTATTCCATGCTCTCCAAACTATCTGCAACACACGTTCCTGAGATATTGCATTTCTGGAACGTAAAAAAACAAAAACATTTCTAAGTTTTTGAATTCTGTGGGAAGTGAATGACACCTCTAGACCTCCTGATAAATGGGCAATGCGTACTACTGATGTATGGTGTATGTACTGATACTGAATTATGCTCAGCTGCTACTTTCCATGTATAGGAGTTAAAATAGTCGCAACTGGGGGGGGGGGGGGGAGCACTCCCCCCCAAATATGAAGGGAGCATCCTGCCCTGCCTGCTCCCCTCCAGAGTGCAGTCAGTCTGTCACAGGCGCTGCAACTCCATTATAAGATGGTGTAATGTGCAAATGGCTTATACCTTATCCTTTCAGCACCCCCCCTCTTTCTCCCCCAACCCTTTTCTGTTAAAACTGGAGTTACATTATTGTTTGCAGTGCGATGCACTGTACTGTTCTTTGTTGTATGTGTATGTTAACTCTCAATAGAAATCTATTGTTGAAAAAAAGAGCGAGACCTTAGGAAATCTCGAGGAAATTAAAAATTGTAGTGAAAAAATAGCGCTATGGATTAAAAATGGATGAAATGGAGAGGGGGGCACCGTGTAAAGGATTGGGGGTGCCCCAAGGAGAAGTGAGGAGGGCTGCAACGAAGAGGAGAGACTACCCCCACCCCGTAAATGTTATGCGTATGCCTATATGCAAATATATAACATAATTTACAAAGAAATAAAGGAAATGATCAGGAAAGAGCTCTGTCCACATGTTATTGGTTGGTTAACAGTATGTGGAAAAGAGAAGAACAATCGAGCCCCGATTGTTACTATGGTGGGCAGGACTTGATTATTTCAAGCCTCGCCCATCCACAGCAAGGGATAGTCTTTTGCCACCCAGAATACAGGGCTTTGGTGGGATTTACATAATTCTCACATCCTCTACCCAACACCCATTCTGCAGATATTTGTTTCTCCAGGGAAGTGGAAGCCATGTTATAGGATACATTTTCNAAGATGCTGTGATCTCACAAAGGGAGGTGGGTTCAGCACTTTACTATAGATATTAGTTCTTTCCACCATATGGTCAGTTCTGCTGTGTCTTAAACTGAATGGTAGTCAGACAGGCACAGATCAGTAAACATTGTGCACTATGTATTTGCATTTGGTTCTTTATGAACTGCACCATTATAGTGTCCTTTCTGTAAGTAACATAAGACACATGTTGCAGTGTAGAGATAGGATAATAAAAGCTATAGACATCAGTAAATGGCATTCTTTCTTCTGTTTCATGCAATGCTCAATATTTTGGAGGTAAAGAAAAAATCTGAAAGGAATTAACTAAAATGACTTTGAAGAAAATGTACAAGTATGCAGTAGGAGAAGTGAGAAACTTTGCACTTTATCAGTCAACTCTGATGAAGTGTCAGAAGTTGGGTGAAATATCAGATGTTAGATTAGGTCTCACATGAGTGCTTGAATCAGCGTGTATCCCACACTGGGAAGCAGCTGTTCTTCTTCACATGATTTGACTTTATTGGTTTGTGAGTGTTTACTCAATAAATATCTTTTTCTGTTTTCATATTTGTATATATATATATATATATATATATATATATATATACATTATGTTTACTAAATGCTTGTGACAGTTATTTACTAACATTACTCCACATTACTAACTAACATTACTAGATAGATAGATAGATAGATAGATAGATAGATAGATAGATATGAGATATATAGATAGATAGATAGATAGATAGATAGATAGATTGTTCGATCGATAGATAGATAGATTGAGGGTTGGGATTAGGAAGCAGTGAGGGAATAGAGCATAAAAGGGAAAGGTTAGGATTAGGCTGTGGGAAGGGGAGGATTGGAGAAGGGAAGGTTTGGGATTAAGCTGCAAGGAGGGGATGGAGCATAGAAGGGAAAGGTTAGGATTAGGCTGTGGGAAGGGGAGGATTGGAGAAGGGTAGGTTTGGGTTTAAGCTGGAAGGAGGGGATGGAGCATAAAGCAGAAGATACAGTTAGACTTGGGAAATGAAAGATGGGACATGGGGAGGGTTGGGAATGGAATTAGGCTGTGGGGAGGGAATGGAGCATAGAAGGGGAAGTTATGTGGTTGGGGTTACGCTTCACTTTACTCCTTTTTAAGTAAAGGATTGTGGGGACATATTAGGGTCAATTGCTTGGATGTCAATTCATGTAAGGATATTAACATGTAGTGCATGTAGTGCAGTGATCCAATCCTAAATATGTCACCAAATCAGTACAAACATTATTGTATTTTTCTCTAGCTGGCACAAATAGTTATGTCTGAAAGTAAGAATGGATAATATAAAAATGAATATAACATTCATAAATGAATGCAGGCGAAATTCCTAAAATTCAACAAAAACAAACTCTCACAGTTGTTTTTCTTGTAGGAAATTTTTATTTGCTTTGTTTCAGATTGCGGTGTCCACTTATGTTTGTGTTATGCTTGTGTCTGCTGATATACACTGGCTGGGAAAATATTTCTCCTGAAGTTTGTCGCAGCTATTGTGGTTGCAGATATAAGCCTGATTTCATTCATCTACTTTCCTAATAATGGCTATGTGATCTCTCTCTCTGATTAAACAAGTTTCATGCTTTATCGTTCCTCTGCAGCCACAGATTGTAGTGTATGGCCATAGTGTAGCCATGTACACATTCATAAATTAAACCCATGTGTTGTGACTGGGAGTGAGTGAAAAACTGTTGTGTTTGAATAAAATATAAATACATCTATGATGTTCTATAAGTGAAAAAGCCTGAATACTAACATACATCAACACGCATTATTGTAAAAACAACAAAACAATGCAATCCGTCAATCCAAAGAGCTTTCGGGAATCCCCCACACATATGATGATTCAGCAGAGAGAAATAAATCTGTATTCTATGTATGACTAGTAGGGGCATACTGGTGATAGTTTTCATTTTTCAACTCATATGTAAGCTATATATCTATCTCATATCTATCTATCTATCTATCTATCTATCTATCTATCTATCTATCTATCTATATATCTATCATCTATCTATCTATCTATCTCATATCTATCTATCTATCTATCTCATATCTATCTATCTATCTATCTCATATATATCTATCTATCTCATATCTATCTAACTATCTATAGATAGACAGCTCCAGGTGGTTGCTGGGGCCGTCAGTGAACAGGGTAACGTGTGCCTGTGATGTCACTTCTGGCCGCTGGGTCTCTCTGATACATGAGACCCTGGCGGCCGGTGGTAGATTTTAAAGGCTGCACATTCCGATCAGTAGACCAATGGAGCAGCGGTCTCGGTGCCATCTGACACCCTGGCACACGCACCAGCCCGCCCTTGGGTATGGATGAGGAAGGAGTATAACAAGAACATGTCTTGAGAAATTGCAAGTATGAAGGGTGGGACTTATAGAAAGGGGCAACAAAAAGTATGGTATGGTATACTGGCATATTGTGAGCCGTAAGACAGATAATAATATTCAGATTCTGGATATATGCATCTCATGTAGTGCTGGATATTCTATTGGTTTGTGGCTGCTTTTGTACACTTCATGTGTATAAGTATCCATTCTAATCAAACAGAATTCCAACCCATCCTGAGAAATGTGACTTTCCCCAGAGGACATAGTGAAAATGCCATACCGTCACAGATTCATTCCAAAAATATTATTTACTATTCCTGAAAATTTCTGCGTTTCCATGTCACTACTTCTAAATGTCCCATACCACCACTTCTAACTGTCCATACCACCACTTCTAAATATCCATACCACCACTTCTAAATGTCCATACAGTACCACCACTTCTAAATGTCCATACCACCACTTCTAAATATCCATACCACCACTTCTAAATGTCCATACCACCACTTCTAAATGTCCATACCACCACTTCTAAATGTTAAATGTCTTTTAAATTGTGGCTTTAAAATATCCAGAATCTGGAAGATCTGTCAGTCTTCTAATATTAAGCACAAATCATATTTTCCACAAACAGGCTATTAGTAGCTACTAGTAGCCTATTTGTGAATGAATAACTGCAGATTCGTGTAAAAAAGTAAAAAATAATAAAAAAATAATAAAATAAAAAAGGAGTTAAAAAACTAAATCTGTTGTGTCTGTGTGGGTTTTTTTTTTTTTTTTTTACATTAGTTTCATTCACCATAGCCTGCATAGTAAATGCCGGGAGTACTATGCCAACTTTTGAGGAATGAAAACCTGTGAAAAAAATGTAAATGTTAAAAAATTAAAGGTTAATCCCTGCCCACCCTGACAGGAAAAATGTTCACGCTACANAACANCAGTGGGGTCAAACTGCTCACTATACCCGTATATGATTTCCTTGAGGGGTGTAGTTTATAATATTGTATTACTTCTTGGGGGATTTTACTCTACTGATACAACTGGTGGCTCTGCAAATGCAACATGGCGCACTAAAACCATTCCAGCTGAATTTGCACTAAAAAAAGCCAAATGTCGCTCCTTCACTTCTGACCCCTACGGTGTACCCAAATAGCATTTTACAACCATATATAGGATATTTCTAAAATCTGCAGAATCAGGGGATAACATTTTAAGTTTTGTATCATGGGTAACATCTGTCCTGGTTGACATCGGTCCAGAATAAAATGGATTAATATGGAAAATTTGCTAAAAAAAGGGGAATTTNAAAATTTTACCCTCACTTTCCTTTAATTCTTTATAAACACCTAAACGATTAACAAACTTCCAGTGTGCTGTTTTGTATACTTTGAGGGGTGCAGTTTTCTAAATGGGGTCAATTATGGTGCCCTCACAGCCCCTCACAGCCACATCCAACATGAACTGGCCCCTAAATTTTTTTAACTTTTACATTTTCTTAAAATTGTGAAAAATTATTAATAAGTTTACGAGCCGCTGCCTCCCTAAAAAAGTAAAAGGAGGTTTAAAAATGATGGCAACAGAAAGAAGACATATTTAAATTATTATTTATTAACTATTTTGTGTGGTATGATTATCTGTGTTACAAGCAAAAATACAGACTGTATCAACCAAAATTTACCACTAACTTAAAGTACAATGTGTCACGAAAAAATAATCTCACAATCAGTTGGATAAGTAAAAGCATTAAAAAGTTATTACCACAAGTGACACATGTCAGATTTGGAAAATAGGCTTGGTTATTTGGGACCAAATTGGCCATGTCTTGAATGGGTTAATATCTGCAGTCTATTTCCTGATCTGAAGAAACATTAGATCATACATTTGACGCTAATATTATTGTTATTATTATTATTATTAACAACAGTAAACCCAATTGGAAGATGGTTCTTCCATAATCAGGAAAAGGTAGTTTGAGTCTTAAATGCAGATTGCACCAGATTGCAGCATTTAAGCTTATTGTCATGTAATGGATGACAGTAAATGACTTTGATGAAAAGTGCATATATTTCTGAACAGATCACACAAATGACTACATGGTATTGGCAGAGCAGTGCCCCCTTCCTGTAATTCACAGGTACAAGGGATGCCACTATCTTCCAACCTCATTACTGCTGAATCATTCATACTGCAGGACATAATATACTACATCAATAAACATGATTTGCACATTTGTTTATAATGATCCATTAGGAGAATATCACAGAGTAACTCCCTAGTGCTAGTTCTCTATTGTCTAATTTTGAAAGCTCCCTTTTAGTACTCAAATAGAAACGGAACTTTAATGAATTACATTATACAGTTTAAACCAATTGCCATACATACGAATGACTGTTTTCTGGAGCAATAAGATCGGACAGGGCCAGATTAAGAGCCACATGGGCCTGAAAATTATGACAATCGGAGTGGCCAGTGATGCATGGGGATGACCACTGTTGTGTGGTCAGATATGTATGGGCCATTTAATCACACTGTACCCTTCATAACACTATGGCCTAAAGCCATTAAGTAGGGAGTTTGCAGGGTAATTAGGGAATTTAGGCCTATGTCCTCCTTCATCACCACGATATCATAAGCTGCAGTGTTTTGGGCCTTTTTGAAGTGGAGGATTGGGGCTGTAGCCCCATTAGCTGCATTGTTAATCTGGCCCTGAGTAGACATTTTGATCCTCCAGATTTAGACATCCATCCCGGATGTCTTTCTGATGACTGAGTAGGGCGTGCTGCTCCAGTCTCTTATAGGCTGGACATCTTCATTCAATCAATCTTGTCAGTTACTTTAATAAATAGGAATCAGTGTTTTTCATGTTCCAATTTTTTGTATAGAACTAAATACCCCTAAAAATCAATATTATATTACCTCTTGTAAAGGGTTTTCCCATTTGAGTCCCACTTATAGGAACCTTCAGAACAATAAATACGTTTTAAAGTGCCAGAGAAGGGCCCTGGCTTCCATATGTGTTGATTCTGCTAAACTAGTTACAGATGCAGTCTCTTGTCTCCAACTTCTTTTTATGATATTAGCTTCGTTTTGTTGACTTCCTCCATGTCCTTTCCTCCCTTGTCTACATCATGTGTGGCAAGAAAGCAAAGGCTGTGCAGAAAGAAGCGCCGACTCGCACGGAAAGCCTGATATCAGGTGTTCCCAATTTTGCTGTGTGATTAAACTGTTGGAAATGCTCGGACTGCTTGCAGCCTGTGGATGAACGTAAATAGCATTTCATCTGTGAGTTTCGCTCGGGGAGAGCATGGGCTACAGGACATAATTGCAGGTAGTTTTCCTGTAGGCAAACGTACAAAGAATTATAAACGCATGTTCCGACTGCAGGGTGAGTTCTGAATGCAATTCAAATACTAGAGAAACATAAACAAATGTACAGCAGAGCACACTGCAAAACATGATCATTGTTCTTGTTCATTTAGAGTGCTCAGATATTAACCGTTATGAATAAAACATGAAGGGGTATATTAACTAAGCGGTGAGATTGCATTGAGATTGGAAAGTGGTGATGTTGCCCATAGCAACCAATCCGATTCAAGCTCTCAGTTTCTTTTTACATACGGGAGAATGTGAACTGAAATCTGATTGNNNGCTATGGGCAACATCCCCACTTTTCAATCTCACTGCGATCTCACCGCTTAGTAAATATACCCCAAAGTCTTCAACCATTGCAGAGTATTGGTTATCTTCTCTCAGGGGAGATGCACATGTGAACTGATGCACATTATATATAATAAATGCAAGGAGTGCAGTGCACACAGGACTCTCTGACAATCCCTATGGCATTTACTATGCACCCAAGTCCTTGCACACTAGGGCAAATTTACTAAGCAGGGAGATTGAAAAGTGGAGATGTTTCCCATATCAACCAATCATATTCAAGCTCTCAGTTTCATTTTACATCTCCCTGCTTAGTAAATTTAAGCCAATATCCTAAGAATGGTCACCATTTGTGAGGGACTGCTAGTACTGGAGTCTTAAGCCTATGCTGAAAGGCAAACACTCCAACATGATCCATATCACCAGGTACGCATTACTGAGGAAAAACATTTTTCTGTTCAACTCAAGAGGTCACCATAGTAACAGAGAACAAAGTATTGTGTTCCTTGTAGAGTGGGTCATGTTGGAGGGTTTAGAAAGGTGGATGCCAACGCTAGGACGTTATTCAGCTAAGACAAAGCAAAATTTTTCTATGAATGACATGTACTTCATTATCTGGCCACTAGAGGCCACTTGGCAGTGTGCTTGCTCCCTCTCCTCTCTCCTTCCTGTTCCTGATCCCTTCCACCACATAGGAGAGGGGCTGATTGGATAAAAAGGCAACCTCCACTATCTCAGTCTGTGCTCAACTCCCCTTTACCATCTGGGTACACATTGCTGTCAGAGACACTGATAAAAGGCTGAACTGAACTTTATCATTCTCACATATGTCACACAGAAGTCTTTCTGAATGAATTAATGAATGAATGAACAACTTGACATTCAATATAACTTGGCTGTTTAAGACATGCCTATGATTTACATGGTTAACTGTAATGTAATTCTAAATAATATGTGACCCAAGCCCATACCCTACATCAATACATACCTAACATACATACATATCAACATGTTTAACACCAAAAACATCTGTCCAGGGTCCAATCCCTTTCCATGCCACATACACAAATGAAAAATAATAGTGTAAAAAAAGTATTCCGTTTGTGTCCTCTTTCAAACTATAGGGTGGATCGGAGAGTCAGTGGGACATCGGGATAAATAATACAATTGGGCCAGTTGGGAGTCTTATACTATCCAAGAGGTGTGTTCTTCAAAAATTCCAATTGTACAGCTAATTTTGAGTGCAGAGGACAAAAGATGAATTCGTTGTCACTTTAACAGAGCTGGGAAAGTGCTGCAGGACTGGAAGCTCAGTATACTGGGAGGGCATTACAGGGCTAGCACAAGCCATGCCATGCCCAGTACAAGGCGGTGCAACATTTTTAACCAGTAAAAGCCATTATAAACTTTTTACTATACTAGCAAAATAGAACCAGTTGTATGCCTATGAGGATGTTTCGTCTCCAAGGCCATCCATGGAATGTTTGCATCCAGTTTGCACTACCCTAAACTTTTTATGTGCTCAAATAACTTCACGTGACCCTTTCTTAGCTATACTGGAGACCGGAAACAAATTATTCTAACATTTTGTGAGGTCTATTATGCTGTAGGTCAACAGAACAAATTCAATGTTCCTTCCATTAAGAGGATCATTAGTAATAAACTACAGATGGTGCATGTATCGCGGATCATTGCACCACACTCCATGCAGGTCAGACTAGAAGAATGTTAATGAATGCTTTCTAATATAATAGGCACATGAAGAGCAGGTTGGGGTAGTTTACAGGAAGTCGTAAGTGCGATAATAATGTCTTTAATGTCAAATTATGTTTTGCCTTTTTTTATTTCGATTTTAAACGTTGTTATGGGGTGTATAACTTCAGTCTGCAGTGGTAATTTTCCTTATCTGCATCCCTCAGGCAAGATGGATAAAGAGGTTTCGCAACACGATGGCTGAATGTATAAAATACCTTCCAGTGAAACACCTGGTTTCTACAGATTACATTTCCACACTGTAACTCAAACAGAGGCCCCTTCACCAATATCTGCTTCTTTTGTCCGCGGAGCTCTTTTGTGGCCTTCGCGACGGAGTTAAAGCTAATGACTCCAGGTATAAATATTTCAAAGGAAAGTTGGAAACCAAAGAAAGAGCAGTTGAGAACAGAAAATAGAAACTCAAGTATATTGTTATAAATCTGGTTTGTGAATACAAAGCGAGCAATCTTGTAGCCAAAACGTTAAGGAGGATTATTTCAATTATTTTTCCTTTATTTCAAACTTAAATTTCTATGTTTAAAATGTTGAAAAGGGAATGAAATATGTTTCACAATCAATCAAGATCTGGATTTTGTAACAGAACGAAACAAATGAAAGATTCATTGATTATTGTTTTATATTATGTAAATAAATAGATAAGGGGGCTATTTGAGATTGCACATTTGCACACACCGCATATTATGTGCAGATATGTATCCACAAGTTCCATCTNCAATATATTCACTTGCAGCAAATTACCAATGGAGGACTGTGTGACTAATGCTATCTTAATTCCCCTGCATGTGAGGGAAGTGGCCCTGGAAGTTAGGTACAGCGGGTATCTGTCATCATATCGCCACTCTCTGTGTCCGCATTGTACGAATGCTATTTTGCAATATCATATTGCTATACACAGGAAATCAGATATGTCAGTGGGGACGTGGGGAGTCTGCAGTCCTTCATCCCTCATGATCTAAGGCAGTGAATCAGATCACACCTGATATTTGCCTATGCTGGGACAGGCTNGGCGACTATACAGTGCACAGGCAGACCTCTGTCCATACACCTGAAGAAGAGGGCATGAGTTGCCCTTAACCTCTTTTTAATCTTGTCAGACATTTTAGCTTTTGTTGCTCAAAAGACTAAAACACAGAACAACATATATGCAAGTCGTTATTCTTAAATCCATAGGAGAAGACCTGTTCTTCTTCCCACCTACATTACGCTAGGTGGGTGGGGGGAACATCTTAATGAAACAATTGGGGAGGGGTTTGATCCGATTTTCGTGGTCAGCNGTCGCATGGCCTGATAAACCATTAAGATGACCTAAGGCATGGGTTTAATCCTGCCTTTTTTCCTACAGAGAGAGTGGAGTCACAAGGAACCAGTCAAAAACCACTTTGCAATCCCATTCTATCTTTATTATCCTCTGTCCATATCCTTTCTTTTCCTCTGTCCCCCACTCATTATCACCTGTTACCTGGCCTTTTGGTCCCCTTTCTATAATTTCAGTTCAATCCAGCATTTTGACATTTCTGACATTCCAGAAGCGAGAAGAGTCCTGGATGAAGGAGTGACGGGTTTAGTATTAAACTGAGAAAGTCAGCAGGCTCCAAGATTCTCACTTCTGATGTGTCTCCATTTTAAGCAGGCACTGATGGTAAGTTTTATGGGTGGAAGAATAGGAGTGGTGTCCCATGGACTTGCACTATGAGATCCCCAGACTTTGAACTAATTTACCCTATACTAAAGTAATACCGCGTTCAGATTGCCTGGGCTTTAAAAAGCCGCAGGCATATACGCGGTTTAGAGCCGGCGTGGCAGCGTGCAAGTCCCGTTCAGACTTGCACGAAACGCCGACTCTACAGTGAAGCCGGCGTACTGTGTGAAGGGGAGGTCACCTAAAAAGACTGTGATCGTAAGGCTCCAGGCGCGCTCAAATTGCTACAAGGGAGCCGGCGAGCCGGCAAAAAACCTTCCAGAGCCGCCGATCCTGAGCCGTCATTTTTAAAAGGGACCGTTTAGATTGCCTTCAAACGGCGGCTTTTACACTAGGGCCGTCGTTTTCACTGAAAATGCAGCTACAATTTCATACAACAAAGCTTCAGTTGCACTGCACTAGAAATAAGTAGTTGTCCTCTCTATAGGCTGCAGCATAATGAGCCTAATGGTGGATCACACATTGCAGGGGTATTTGGTTTTGTTTTGCACTCCTTTCTGCTTTTAGGAATATACAGTCTAACTATTGAGAATACATTCTAGAGTTTAAAAGTGGACTCTTAGTCAATTTATAGCATGTACAATTTTAATCAGGGATTAAAGGAAAAATAAAAATAATGGTCCGGATCCTGCTTCCCACGGGTCTGCACGACAGTAGGGAGTGAACCCTAATGTCACTCCCCTCTAGGGATCGGAAAATGCACCCCTCCCCAATTACTTCATTTACATGGTCCCCTCCGGCGGTGTGGAGGACAGATCAGGCGCGTGTTGCTCCGCACAAGCACATCTAGTGGGGGTCGAGATACCATGCAGTATCCAGCCCAATGACCAGACCTCCACTTCTGTTGTGCTGAGAGCTGAGCAACATGGAGATTCAATGCCAGATCCCTGCTGGATCTTTTGTCTTGTGTGTCTTAGGACTAATTTTGTGGATCCAGTTTGCTATATTTTTGTGTTGAATTAATAACATTTTTATTTTTACCATATTTGTATAAATACTGAAAACTCAGATAATTGTGNACTATGTCAAATTAGAGGCTCTCCATTATTTATGTTCCCAGTTTTGTGTACTTGTTTCATATTTTTGTCACCGCACGGGAAATGTCAATGCCAGGATCACGCTGCAGACATGTTTCTGCATTTCCTTTAACTTGTGGTTTTCTGTTCTGTAAGCGAAATCTAAAAAGACGCACGTCTTTAACACATACAAATCTGTTTCCATGTATTTTCTGGAAATACTGTAGCCAAATTGGGCACGATTCAATCCATAGCTGCTTTGGTCTCTGTAGGGGAAGCAATTCATTGTGTGTCAATTTTTTCTTTCAGTGTATCACTATTCATCACTTGATGCGCCTCAATAGGTCAATTGGACAAGTTTATTTTATTTTAAATCCTTTCATCAAAATTAACATTTATTTAATCCAATAGAAAAACAGCAGNGATAACCGGATCCAGCAATAACCGGATTTAGTAGCATTGAAAACCACCATATGTTACCATTAATTTCATTAAATCAGTTTACAGTATTCCCAGAAAAAGCCAAATATGGTTTCAAAATAAATCACACAATCCTGAACCGCTCTAGCTATATAGTGCTCCAATTACCCTACAATACCTTACACAGTTTCCAAGAAAGGGGAAGACATCAGAGATGATAATGCAGAATATAATAGTGAGGAAGGGGAAAGGACTAATCAGTCATGAATCATCTGGACACCACTGCGGCAGGCTTTAAAGACTTTTGGTAAACTTTTAAAACTGTAAATCTACTAATTTACCAAACCAAAAACCACCAAAAAGACTGGTCGGCAATTTGGCAATTAATGTCTCATTTTGTTGTGTCTTAAAATACAGAAACCATCAGAGATACCACTAAGAGGTGGTTGTAAGAGGCAATTTGGTAAAAAGTTTAGTAAAAAATAAAATGTAAAACACCCCCATCCCTCTAGCCATGCTGTCACTTGTAGAACTACCGGGTTATGGTGGCACTTCATGAACTCCAAGTGCCAGCATGACCTGTCACTGCTAACTGTAAAAAATCCTGTTCAGCCACCAAAACACCGACTAACTTATTCACAAAAAAATACATTAAAATATAAAAAAAAGTAATAAGAAAACATTTAGAATAATAGTTTTTTTTTCTTTGTACAATGATATTTTATTGTTTGAAAACGTCCATTACTGAATCTTACCCTCCGTGTAGTATTTTAGGTCATTGTAATAGTGCATACAATTACATATACTGTAGATGGAAATATATGTTCCTCCTGGTTTTTAGGTTTACTGGCAATCTAAATGTGATTAATAATCAGGTGTACATGACACTTGAAAGTTAATGTACTTGTAATGTGGGCATGAAATGTCACTATGGGGGAAATTCAGTCGCCAACATTNGCCAGGGATTTGAAATCGCCAAAGAATGGTGATGTATAGTATTCAGTAACTGTNGANTTGGATTGGCGATTTGAAATCCCTGGCGAATGATGGCAAATTGTTTTGGGGATTTGAGCTGATTTGTTTGCCAACAAATACAGATGCAACATGACAATAAACATGAAAAAGTATTAAAAAA
>JABWIB010004114.1:9910-33409 GCA_016617825.1 Platyplectrum ornatum
TTGTTAAATTGTAAAGCGCTACGTAATCTGATGGCGCTATATAAAAACCTGTTAATAAAATAAATAAATAAACATGACATTGTGAGAGCGTTCTCTCACAGGCCTAGATCCAGAATTACATACTATTGAACTTACAAGTGAGTGGGCAAAACCATGTTGAATTGCAGGGGAGGTAAATGAATGTTAGTGTTTGTATGCAGGGGTAAAACTTTGCTTTTGATTATTGCACACAGATACTGACCAGTGTTACTGTTACACTGTTTTTAGACTTGGGCTAGGAAACATCATCTCTCGACACATTGTCACTAAAGAGTAATTTTCTCTAACAGTGTATTGCATTAAATATATAGCTATACAGATAAAATCAATACAGATTTAATTTTTATTGATATAGAGATAGGGATTCATTTTAAAAGGGGGGGTGATCCAAGGCATAGGCCATATAGGCATCCACCTAGGGCCCTGTGGGGTCAGAGGTCCTAGGGGCCCTGTGCCTACTCCAACCCACCGCCAGCGGGTAATCTCTACTTCCGGATGCATCCACTATATGCATCGCAATTTCCATAAATTTCATTTAATTTCAAATGCATTCCAATGCATTCCCATAAATAACGCAACAGGCTCCCCAAACTACTGATTCCTTTTGTCTCCGTTCGGCAATGCTCTGCTATTTCCAGCAAAGGTCGGATTAATTTGGCTGCATTCAATTATATTCAAAGAAACTCTGCTTTCTGTGGTGGCCTCTCCGGTAACAGTCGCTGTGAGTATGTGAGTAAATGAAAAAATTGTTCAAAATTGGGTTCACTTACATGCGCAAGCCCTTTCTGATCAGCAACTCTTTCCCACCCACAAAACACCCTTCCAAATGGTTATGTCAGTGATTTGCATGCGGATATAGATCATCATTATTGTGCGCACATTTCTTATGATTATTGACAGAGTGAAGGAAAGTAATAAAATGCAACGCCAATGGTCTAAATCTGGATCTCCATTGTGTAAGGTGTTTCATAATATGTGACAGATGCAGAATTAAACTTAGCCAAATAACAATATACTGAAGCAGCTCTGGATTTATTTGACAAAACTCATTTATTATAGCCTTTGTGAGAAAAGGGTGTGCTACCTACAGCAGTTCTTCATTGTACCAAGTTTTGTTTATCAAAAGGTAACATACTGGTCGGTTGAAATAAATATCAGCAGGAATGTTAATGCGCACAGTAATTGAATTCCACATAAAATGGAATGTTTCTGCATTGACAAAATAAATACTTTTGAATTATTAATTATTTTGTATCTGCAGAATTAGGTGTCCCACAAAGTCAGCTCCTGCTTCAACAATGTGTCATGTATGAGTTACTGCAGGATGACTGTTAGCATGCATATGGCATTGGTCTGAATACTTCACTTTGACATTACATCTTATCTTTTATTCCCATACTTCACTCAATCCTTGTGACAATTGCTTTACCAACCTTTGCCACAAAATACTGCTATTGTGTATCTTGTAGATTAAAACCACTTACAAAAGTCTAATGTACCGAGTAAAAAATGAGGTCACTAAGGGTTAATGTTCTAATGCTTTTAATACCAAACTACTGTTGTCAGTGGGAGGAAAGATGATGTTTTCTAACAGCATACAGAGAGTATTGAATGGAGTCTTCTGTCCTGTTACAGCTAAAATCTTTCATATTAGTTCATTTATAGTAACTGCCTGATTGGTTTAATTTTAAAACAAAACAAAATTATTTTGAATATTCCACAAAATGTTCCTTTCTATATGGATTCTATCGGAATCCATATAGAAAGGTAAAAAAACGCAGGGCCATACCACAGTATATGTGCTTGTGTTGGGAGGTGAATTTATTAAATGTATTTCGTACATATATAATAACAGATGAGTGCAATTAGTCCTATAGGACTGAATCTAGCATTCTGAATTCATTCATGTGTTTGAGTCAGGTTGTGGACATATCACAGTGTACATACTTGAGATTCTGTGCTAAAAAATTGGGATGTGGGGCTACCGGTATACCGGCACCCCACAAAGGCCTGCCCCCTTGTATAAGTCATGTCCTCTCTGGTCAGGGCTTATACATGGGGCAGAGCTTAGCTCCATACACCCACTTTAAAATACTCACTTACCTGATCTTGACTATTGTTCAGGATTTTCGGACTATTGTATCTATCCGGAGCCAGCCAGAGTCTGAGTATTACCCGACGTGCCGTGACATATAGAGGACTGATACCCCGTCTGGTGCAGTTATGTCTCATGAGGATTATGGTAACTGGACTAATTGAGTGATACTTCACATGATTTTAAAAATAAAAACTATTTTACGGTATGGATCTTTTTCTTCATTTTCTAGTTAAATTTCACAACAGGATCCAAGGACCTAGCAACTTTATGAACATTTTCGTGATCACATATATTTGGAACTTTGACTACATGAAGAATATTTGTAAGTGTGCATACCTTCTGTTATATATATATATATATATATATATATATATATATATATATATATAGTATATATATATATATATATATATATATATATATATATATATAAGTCTAATATCGAAATCACAATGAGGAAAAAAAGCGGGGAGAGCAATGAACATACATACTACATTTCTAAATATAACAAAAGGCAAATATTAATGAAGTGAACACTATATACTATATACAGTAATCGGATCCAAGCTGTACTCTGCATTACCGCAATTAAATCCTGGGCCAGTGGGGCTATATGCCAAGATCTCCACAAGACTCAATTTTAATTGCCAGATCCTGTTATTATTGGGAGCTAATCTCCAGGCCCCCCGCTTGGATTTAGAGTTATAGTATATTTAAAAGCCCTTTCTTTGTCTTTACTGGTTTCCTAAAGTTATATTCATAACAATTGTCCTTTTTAATAATATGTTTTTAATGATATATATACTATACATATATATATATATATATATATATATATACATATTATACTGAAAGTAAATCTGAATGTTAGATTTTAAAATTGCAAGAAACAAAAGCACCATTTTACCTCTTTAAAAAAAATTCCACATAGTAAATGATACATAATGAGTAAAAGAGAGAAAGACTAATGGGCAGCTTAATGCATTAATTCATCTATCATCCTAATTAACCACATTTGACAAACTAAAAAGATACGCCAGTGACACCAAGCAATTTTTTGTTTATGTATCTGGGTAATATATTCTGCTCTTTACATAAACTTCCACTGGACAAAGGCCAGAGAGTGTGAGAGAGAGCCTCATGTATCTCCGCTCCATGCTCACATAAGAACACTAAAACAGTGAGTGTTTCTTACAGTCTACTAATCACTGCTCTGATGCTGACGTATACAAGGATGTGCACAGATGTGGTGCATGTTCACGTAGCCAGAATTTCCTTTATCATTACATTTTTAATTTATTTTTTGATAGATAATACTTTGAAAATACAAATAATAGCCATAGCTGCTTTTATACAATTCACAGGAATCAGAGATGACTTATAGTAACAGAATAATTTAAAGAAGGAGTGAACACTGTCAGTTTTACAACATAAATAATACACATTTTATGGCAGTGTCCCTTGGAAGTGCAGTGACCAGTGCTGGTTAAAAAATATTGTGTGGGAAGGTACACTTAGATGATTTGCCATTAACCAGATCTCCTCATTTTTGTCCTTAGCATGTTCACGCTCATAAATTCCATGTGAGTTGGCCACTTCTTAAATTCCACACCACGCAACAACATGTGCCTTATGACCAGGGCCGGATTGGGTCTAAAAATCAGCCCTGGCATTTAATGCACACAGGCCCACCTAGAGCTATCCATCAATCAGACTGCTGATGGTTATCCATTTTTCTAGCCGGCAGCCAGTCAGTGAATGGCTGTCAGCACACTGATTGGTGGCTGGCTGAAGCTCTCCAGCAACACTTGGTAGTGGCCCATCAATCCAGTGGCCCATATGGCATTTGCCAGAAGTGCCAGATGGCCAGTCCGGCCCTTCTTATGCTCCTCTTCCCTGCTTCAGTCGGAGCCGTAAGTGCAGAGGCTACAGTTTTGGTATAGTACTGGCTGCGGTACTATGCTCTGCTATCGACAGTATAAAAAATGGGAGTGTATTTTTAATGCTGGGTTTTCCACTATCATAGCCGAGCATATTACTGCATCAGGTACTATATATTTAATATTAGTAATATAATATTAATAATGCTTCAAAAAAAGACATAAATTAGATAAATTAATAATAAATCACAAAACACATTTTTAATTCAATATTATTTTATTATAAATACACCAAACATGGGAAAAACACCTCTTCAAACTTACACCATGTAAGGAATGCCTTGCAAGTAAAAACGGTGTGGAAGAGTTTCCTATGCAGTTTCCCCTACATATAGGGGGGTGGTCTTTCCCATTGGTGAATCTGCATACTGCGATCACTGCACACTTACTAAAGCAATTGAGTGTTTGGTTCACCGATGGCTGGAATTGTTTAAGTCTGGATCCAATCCCATAAAATTATCTTGTGATCGTTCCAATAATTTCTAATCTGTAGTGTATGGCCAGGATGGATTTTTACAAACAGCCAAAAATCATACCAGAAATGCTCTGGTGTGATTATTTGAGCTTTGATCTATTATCTGATATATAAATATAAAAACATTGGACTGGATTGGAGGTCTGTGCTTATGCGTGGAAGAGGGGAATGAACTACAGAGTTGGAAACTTACAAATCCAGAACACCATGCAGATATGTACGGATCATCATACTACCACCCCAACGTTTTCATTAGCATGCCTATCTCTCCCTACAGTGTGGGGATTAGGCATGTTGAAATGCAAACCCATACCCCAATATGAATTTTGAAATGTACAGAGCTAAGTTCTGTACCTTTATAAATTTGTGCATAACATGTGACGCACGCATGCACAGATTTTACTGTTTAAGTACAAGTTCCTTGAATCATCGTAACAGTGTCTGGATCCAGTCCGATAATTCACGCACACTTCTTACCTCTAAGTAGCGCAGATATTGTAACCTTTTCCTAATTATTAACTGACATTCAGGCAGGGCTGGAAGTTGGGGTGTATACGGGGTACGTCATATCGGCACTTCTCGCACTGATTGAAAAACTACAAATCTGCATTGATATCTGTAATATTCTGTGTTTCCATGTCGTCACTTCTAGATTGAACACTGCATTCAGGTAATTGTTGTTTTACTGCACAATGCTTGCATTATAAATGTAAAAGATGATTCAAATGTAGATTAACATGAATTTTAAATAACATCAGCAAATAGTTAGTGACAAGATATATGTAGAAAAAATAGTATCTTTGGGTCAGGTTCAAGAGGAGCAGCTGAATGTTCTCAATGTAGATACATCATTGATAATGCTGTTGTACAATGCAAGTTTTTTATCTATAAAACTAATAGCTGAAGATGTTTAAATGCTTTTACAGTATATGACATGTATAAACGCTTGTACTTTTTCTATTGCTATGAACATAGTGTTTTGGAGTTTTATGTTGACTCATGAAATGAGGATGTAAAGAAATATCTGGAATATTTAGCAGCTGATGTTCACTAAGTCTCCATGCACAATGTGATCTGATCAAGCTGTGTTGAAACTAAATTGATGTATGTGTGTGAATAAGCTACAGAAGATCACATAGTTTCTTAGTTACATTTCCACTAACATGTCAAATGCAATATTTAACTTTCCACTAAATTGCTGAGAAATCTCAGTAGAATCTGTAACATGTACAGTTGCATAATGTTCCATCTATTTGTTTTCATGACCAGTTGCAAATGATGTAAGTTTGTGTAAAAAATGGAATTATGTTTCCATGTGTATGCAGCTATCAAGGTTTCGAGTTACTCTTTTAAGGTTTAAAGGGGTGACAAAAACAAAAGCATCCACTTTAATTGTAAGAAAATGTCTAGTTGCAAATAATTTTTCAGATTTTAAATTCTCAGTTTCCTATAACTTTCCTTTTACATACTAGAGAATGTCAGCTACAATCTGATTGGTTGCTATAGGCAACATCCCCCCTTTTCCATTCCCGCAGCTTAGTAAATATGGGCCATGACTGACAGAAGCAATAGACAAAAGTTTAATTTCTAAAAGGAAAAATAATGTTATCCATATAATACCATAGCAAAGGGTTTTCCTCTGAATTTGCAGAGAAGCTCTCTCTGATGGTGATCATACAGCTATGATAATTTACATAATCATAGTTGTAAATCTGAAGACGAGATACCAGTCGCAGTGGGGCACTCATAGGAGCGTGTTGTACTCATTACTTTGTGAATTTATGTGGCATAAAAGTTTGATGACCCAATTCAAAAAATGTATTAAATCATTTGTGGCGAATTGGCCCCTAGAGTTGGAAACAGTGAAAGTGAACACAATGTCATGAAAGATCTGTATGGGGATGACAGATAGCAAGAACACACAATGGCAATGGAGCAGAATGGAAAGTTTAGATTAGAGAGATATAGGAGGAAAAAGTGAAAATTAGAGAGACTCAGGAGAGATAATATCAGGAGTTGATAAGCCACAGGGGCATGAAAAAGAGTAGGGGTTGGAAAATAAGAGTGTGGGGTGGTCAAGAGGAGGGAGGACAAGAGCAAAGTTAGCATGAAGCAAGTTGATTCACTTGTATGATGCCTATAATTGGTTGAGTGCCTAAACAATTCTGATTAATTCATGAAAAAATTGAATGGATCCAGAACAAAAATGTTTTGTGTTTGCACCTAGAAAATGAATGTACAAAGGTATAAGCTTATATTTACGTCTGGCTTTTTGTTGCAATCCTAACACCCAATAACCTTCATTTTATTCTAAAAATATCGAATAATATCTAAAAATCAGACCAAATCCATTTACATCACAAACTGATATGCAATGAATAGCATTTAGCTTCACATTATCTGGATACATAGTGGACCTGATCCAGCGAACGCCTGCACAATCCGTGTGATTTAGAGTTGCATGTTTGTGCAGGTATCCACTATGCCTCACTCCCCTGTGGACAGAGCTTGCAACATTGTCGTCCTTCAGCAGTTGTTTTAATTCATAAAAGCTGGCACAGTACTTGTGGAAGTTACTATGCCTCATTCTATGAAGTAAGCTAATGTGAATATATTTTTTAATGCTGGAAAAGCCAGCATATTAACTGGAGCGAGTACTATGCTGGCTTTTATGAATGAAAAGGGTAAAATAAATAAATGTTAAAAAACCAGACACACACACACACACACACACACACACACACACACACATTTTAAAGTTTTTCTTTAGTTTTTCCGACAGTTTGGAAGAAGATAGTTGTCCATGGGAAATTTACCTGCTTCTTAAGCTGGTCATACACTATAAGTTAAATTGTTTCAAGATTGAAGAAGAGTGGACAAGACCATGTTGAATTGCAGGGGAGGCAAATTTAATTACAATCAGTATTACAGGTGAGAGATGATGTTTCCAGCCCAAGTCTTATAACAGTGTAACAGTAACGCTGGTCAGTATCTGTGTGCAAAATGCAACAATAAAGTATTCTCCCTGCATGCAAACAATGACATTTATTTTACCCCCCCTGCAATTCAACATGGTTTTACCCACTCTTGAAAAATCTTTCGATTAGAACAATGTACCTTATAGTGTATGCCCAGCTTAAGACTTACACCAAGCTTGTCAGGACATGGTGCAAGTTCAGTCCTGATGGGGAAGGCTAATTCCCTTCTCTTATTTAAAAAAGCCGGTTCTCGTAAGGATGCGAAAGCAAATGGATGGGCACTTGCGCGCCCATCTGTCTGCTTATTAAACCGATCTGCGCATGCACAACACATCCGCCTAGTTTCCATGTCCAGTACCTATTCTATTAGAAAATATCTATAAGGGATTAGGTTTCCTTCTAGCACAGTAGTACCCAGTAGCTTGTTAGCATTGTACCCTATGTTTAACATTTGTCAAAGATTAATAATAACGAGTAAACTAGGTGGTTTATGTTTCATTAATGAGACATGATAAGAGCTAATTACTGAGATTGAGTAAACACAGTAAGCTAGGATCAAGAAGGGATAGGACAGTTCCTAAGACATAACCCAGCTGCCTCTAAAACAATTTCCTTTAACTGTTGAAAAACCAAAATTCCTTTTAGCCCTTTGACTCCTTAAGAACTCTCAGGAAATGCTGCCATCAATGAGAAACACACCCACGGGTCCTGCATTTCTGTGAAGATGGTTTCATTTCTTTTGATTTAAACTAAAAGCGACATGTATGTGGTTAACACACAATTAATAACAAATGGCCACCATTTATTTCAGTTGCTATAAATTTTGCCGAAATTCATCATGCCAACACTGTAAATATACATTTTGGTGGTGATCATTTCATGATCCTTTGGTTGTTAGGTGAATTTGAATGACTTTGCCCTAATTTGAAAATGTCCAAGAAACAACACAATGCGGTCAATGAGTTAAGCTTGCCATCCACTACAACGATTTTACCTAAAATCCACAATTATTGTGTAGTGTATGGCCATTAAAAAAAAACAACAAAGCGATAATGCACCTGTTAAACAGCTCTAACTATATAAAAAATGTAAAGGACATAAAAAGAAAAAAATAAAGCCATACTTACCTATCTGCAACCAGGGGAGAGGAAGACAGGAAGCGCTGGGAGAGTGGGGTAGCCCGCTCCAGTGCCCAACCATGGCTGCAGAAAGGTAAATATGGCTTTAGTCATTTTATTTTTTTTTTTTACTGTTCTTTGTGTTTTTTTAGAGGACACCCTAGAACGATATCGTTCTAGTGAATGGTGCAGAATGGTTCCCATTCTCAGTAAGTGACTTACCTATAAATATGACAGTAGCCTTTTATTGAAATGTTAATGTCTTTTCTTATGAAAGAAGAGTCAAAGCTTACACCTTATAAAAGGTGTAAGCGAAGCCAGGGCCGCCGTCACGATCGCCCGGGCCCGGGACTCAGAAAGTCCCGGGCGGCCGGGCCCCCCACATAGCGGTAGGACGTCGTGACATCATGACGTCACGACGTCCCTGCGGGAGGCCGTCGGGCCAATTTAAGATCACATAGACGCCAATAATGGCGTCCACATGATTTTTGCAGGCTGCCGGCAGTGGGCGGCGCACCAGTACACGGCGCTGGGCCACTGCTGGGGGGTGGAGGGATGGCTAGGCCCGGGCCCGGCTGTCCCCCCCTGATGGCGGCCCTGAGCGAAACTACTGTATTACTGTATTTTGCACTGAGCACATGTGCTGGTTTACTGAGATCAAGTCTGAAGGACATTCTGTTATATTTTATTCATAAAATATATATATATATACTAATCCATGAGACACTTATGCATAGTAGACTGCACAAGTTATTTAATGTATAGAATGTACCTTTAGCAGATAATACCCTCGTAGCACTTGATATAGAGTGGTTTTTATGACATAATACACACGCCATTCACAGAATACACACAGCATTTACACCTGTATTGAGTCTTCTCTTCAGGAGGGGGAAGGCACTTACAGTCCTTCTATAAAAAATAAATAGCATTAAATAAAAATTGCTGCTGCAAAAAGTGATGTGTGTGGTTCACAACCGCGGCCTATGATTAGCTGGCTGTAAATCTGGGTGGATTTGCAGCCAGCACCACTTGACTGGCCCCTCACACAAACCTGCATTCACTGCTCAGCCGTTCAGCTGTCAAGAACGTGAGCATATGGTTCCAGGGACATGGTCCCTGCACTCCTGGGTGGCTAGGAGTCCAGCACCTGCAGTGCCGGCATCCACATGAGCCCCAGGATCCTCATGGGCCCTAGTGCCATGCACTGGCAGTAGTTCCACCTCTGCAGCCAGGACCATTGAAGTGGGTGTGACCTGTGATGGATGGGGGTGGTCAGTTACGTGCAGGTGCTGTCAATACCAACTATATCTTACATGTATATTCACTACTATTCATGATATGCTGCTTCAGACCTCTCCTAATTTTTTTCATTTTACAAAAAAACTAAATAATAATAATAATGACAAAAATTATATATTATTTTTATTTATTTATTTTATTATACTATGTCCCTTTGGGGTGCCACAGAAGAGAGGGAGAATCTTCATTTAAACTTACCTCCCCAGCTAAAGCAATGGCAAACCAATTGATTCTCTCTGCTCTGGGGTCTCTCTCTTCAGTTTCCTTCACTCTGCACAATGAATGACCTACATCACACACACACTCAGTCTAAGTAATTCAGTCACTTAGCTGTTCACACATACACCGTCACTCAAAACCCATTGGGCTTTCTTTTTTCTGGAGTATTGTGTGTATTGGGGCTGCTTAAAATAGTTTAAACTATAGTGGCGCTGTTCGGAGAAAGGCGGAAGAGTCCCCAAAACGCGTCAACAGCCACTTGTGAGGTGATCGACTGTTTACCACCTTCAACACAGCTTCCCGTGTTCAGCTGTTTTCCAGTCCCTGTGATAGTTACCATATGTCCCAGAAGGGTATGATCAAATCCTCTTTTTATCCCCCACTGAACTATAAATTATTCTTATATACACCCAGTATGGGGAATTTTTAAGTTTTATAGTTTTATATGTTGATCTGATATATTGTGGTTTAATAAACTGTTGTTTTTAGCATTTTGAAATTTGTTGAGTACATATTCATTTATTTTCTTTTTCTGATTTCTTGAGCCAACATAAGAAACTCAATCAATCTTGGAGATCACAACAGCAAAGATGCTGTCAATTATGAAAGACTATCTTTTAGCGTATGCCCAATAGAATAGCTAATTGTGATTGGCTTTGTTTCTAAACCTAGAACAGTCTAAATCTAGAACAGTTCTCCCTCACCACTAATAGTTCTTTACCGTTAATTGTTCCTGTTTTTTGGGGATAGTGAGCCCATTTCTTGTGATTGCGGGGTGAGTCACAGATGCAGAAAGGAGTAGATATGGGAAATCGCACCTTCCTAAATTGTATCTGTTTTGAATGAAATGATTGATTGTTTAGGTCTGTACACATTACTACATCATCTGTTCACTACGAGCCCACATTCATTAATGTTTCTTATTGAGAAATCCACATCTTCAGCTTGATAATGTGGTTGAAGGCTTAAGAATTCTAAACTTTTTGGGTGTGGGTAATAAGGGACATGCATTTAATGCTACATGTTTTAAAATCAATGAATAATATTATATATTTTCCTATTATATAATGATTATTGCCACCAAATAGAAATCTAAGTTCTTTTACAAGGAACAAAATTTAGAAAAATATAAAGTCTGTCTCTTATATAGTCCACAAAACAAGAAAGTTCATCACTCATGTTCATCACATGATCTTTCATTCCTTATTAGTCTCTTCCCTTTACTTCCTCATAAGATATGAAAAGAGGAAACGTATATAGTGAAGCCTGTTATGCGATGTTCCCATATGAATTTATCCGACTACTCATGCTTTGCGACTTGTTATGATGCAAATAGGGCCAGTACTCGGTGTCTAGGCGCCCTAGGCGAGACCCAGCATCACCCCCTCCCCCCAAGTCCGTCCAGAGTTAGTGACGTGATGAAGTCACTTAAAACCATCGAAGAGGATGGTATGGGGAAGGTAATACTGCCGTCCACCCTTCTGTTGTTTAATTGTTTTTTTTCTAATTTTGCTGCCGCTCAGCCAGCCACCTGCTCTATTCGGCCACCTAAAGTCGCCTAATGGGTGCGCCAGCCCAGGATGCAAAAAACTATTTGTCTCTCAATCTTGAATCAGATCTTAAGTTTTTCTCCCATTTGTTGGAACTCGCATGTAGAAAGGAAAAACCCAGCATTTTTTATTACCCTATAATCTTAGCACATTAGCCAGTCCAGTTAGAGACAACAGTCTGATTCTAGGATTCTCTGACCAGGTACAATTTATACACATCTACATCTTCAGATCACTCAGGAAGGGGAAGTCAGTGGAACCCTGTGTGTATTACCCAACAGTGCTGTGGAATTATCTGAAACGGAATCAGAGTGATTTGGTTTTTGGGAGCTCCTGATTTTCAGTGATGTCTTGAGAACTTCAGTGTGTATACCTTTTTACATGCAGACCATAAAGAGTTTAGACACAATTTTTAATAAAAATATTCACTACTAATAGTAACTCATTTGGTGATACCAATAAAATCTATTAACAGGTGAGAATGATTTTAGTATAATATTATGTGGTTTTAAAACCAGTTATAGCTAAATTACAAATTGTAGCCAAGTAAATGATACCAATGTTTTCTTAAGAGTTTAACATACCTGATTTAGCAAGTTGATTTAATAACCAAAACATAGCCATGCTTAGAAGAAACCTCATTACACACAAATTAATGCTAATTGCAGTCAACATCCATACATTATATTGTTTCCTATTGGCAGTATTATATGGGTCAAATACATAGACAGATATTACATAAACCTATTATCATTGGCATCAGGATTGGTGTCATGGTGGCACAGAGAACCAACCAAGGGCATCTGAGAATAGAATACATCCTACCAAGGACATACAAGAAGCCTACCAAAGGCAAGATTAAAGCTCTCAATTTCATTTTAACTAGCTGGAGCGTTTGAATCTGATTGGTTTCTTTGGGCAACATATTTGGTTAAAGATATGAACATAGTATTAAGGATACTAAATAATGTAGTGCTCACAACCCTAGTGATTGGAAAACCCTTGAGTGTAACTATGTAGGCGTACCACAATATCCAGGATTGAATTCTGTATCCAGACTGGTTACTGTACAGTAAAGGTTTTTTTTTATTTTGTGGGGGAGCGGGGTTATCATTTTACCTATTGCCTCTCCCCTCCCACTAATGTATGTTACTTAAGCTCTCTCCACACATGTTCTCTTCTGCTGCTTATTCCACTGTTTCTCCTGCCTGTTCACTTCACGAGAATTACCCCTTCTTAAGAATCAGGGGAGAGCTGGGACAGGGGGCAGGAGGACATGTGCCCCCCGGGCCATTGCCCATGAAGCTTTTTGGGGCCACTGGCTCTGGGCTTTTTGGCACCCACTGAGATGCAGAATCAGAGCGGCTAAGCAGCAGTGTGAACCTGCCTCCTGCCCGGCAGCCAGACTGTAATAACTGGGGCTCTCCACCTACAAGCTATTCTCTCCTACCTACAAACCAGGTCTGATGGGTGGATGGCTGGATGGCTAGAGTGCTGACTGCCATTCACTGTATAGAAGTTGTGGGCTAAAAGATGCCAGCCTACTCCTATTGAAAATTACACACAAGGGATGTTTCCTTATCACTAGGAATGAAAAAATAGCACTTTTGAGAATGTGGGACATCTGCAAGCACCACTGTATCCAGTGTGGGGGGGGGGGGTGATCACTTATTATCTCTTCCCCTTTAGTCTTTTCTCCCACTGATATATCTATCAGTTTTTTCTCCCTCTATATTCCTCTGATGATATTGTTGTATCCTTACTGGTCTCTATAATTCTCTCCCTACTATTCTATCTATTCTAGTCCCTTCCTTCTGTTCTCTTTATATCATTTATTTTTGTGCTTTCTATACCTCTCCCCCCACTGTTCTCTCTATACCTCTCTCTCTCTCTGTGTTCACTCTATACCACTTCTTACTGTTCACTTTAGGCCATTCCGTTATTTCCTCTATATCCCTCTTTCCCCCACTGTTCTCTACATACCGCTTGCCCCGTACTTTAGCCAATTTTCTTGATACCATCCCTCTGTTTCTTTAGCACATCTCCAACTCCTTTAATTTCTATTCCTAGCATTTCAAACATGCTGGCTCAATGCTATTGACAGTATCAATGATCTGATTCTGATGTTAATGATAATGTACAGTAACAGTCATTAATTAATTGTTCTTTAAATTAACTAATTAATAGGTCTTATATAGCGCCATAAAATATGTAGCGCTTTACAATTTCAATAATTAAGACACGACTGGGTGGTAACAGACAGAATGGGTGGGGAAGAGAGCAATTACACACACATAATCAGTATAAAATACATTATTTGTTCCCATAAAAAGATATTTCTCTTAAATAATGTGTTTAAAGAGTCAGTAAAAAAGGAAAATAGTTAAAACAGCATTTATACACAAGGGGTTATATTTACTAATCGGTGTGAATGAAAAAATTGACATATTGTCCTTAGCAACCTAACTTCTAACTGATATTCTTTAGTATCTAATAGGAAAGTGAAAGCCAGAATCTGATTGGTTGCTATGGGCAACAGCTCCACTTTTTCACTGCAGTTTAGTAAATATAGGCCAAGGTTGTTTATGGTCTTCAGCTATCACAGACTTTTTCTCATCGCTGAATATGCTTCATGGAACTAACTCCTAGCAAATAATGATAATCATAAATGCTTCGAGGCTAAAACATTGTTGATCAGGACAGGATATTGACAACAATAGTCTCTAGGTCCAGGTATAAGTCTTGGCAGGCAGTTAGACAAATAGTATGATTTAAAACAGGAGACAACACAAACAATGGACTGTATATGCGGGTGCATATCCAAAGTGTGCTATATGTGATGCAAAGACACAATGTTCAAAACAATCACATGGCCATGTACAATGAGCAAGTGCAGACCAGCACTATGTGTTGTATATTGTTAATGAAATTTCTAAATAATGCAAATACTTGCAAAGATATTGAATGCAAAGATATTGAAAAGTTTCAATATAAATATATTAAATATGTATAAATAAATTTAGCATAAAAAGCTTATTACAATTATTATTAGTATTATATTATTATAATTATTATTTTAAATAATAATAATACCTATAATATAAATTTTATATATATATATATATATATATATATATAATATTAAAAACAATAATATGAGCTCATCATTTTTGTATTTTATTTGAAATTGTAACACAAAGGAATATGGTGTGTAGCATTTGACGTAAACAAAGTGTGACGTAAACAGTGCTTGTTTTTTTACTTTGGATCAGATGCATTTGCTTAAGCACACCATTACTGTACATTGACTATGTGCCTTCTCTTTCCTCCCACGACATGACTTTCAGAGCACAAGCTTGTGTCTGAATCATGATACGCTACTTAAGCTGGTGTACACTCACCCCATGATCAACCCATATATGTTCCACAATCCAAGCAGTGCTTATGGCAGCTAGAATGTAGCATGGTCTCAGACAGGTTAGGTAAAGTCATTCGAATCGAATAAAGAATATTTCAAACAAATGACTATTATGAGCAATGAAAGAAACAGAAATCGATTGATTGCAAATTTAATCTACCCTATAGGCCACTTGCTCACACGACTCCTTACAAAAAGATTCAGAAACTGCACTGAAGGGATTTATGAGAATTTGCTGAACAGATAGTACACTTGCAAAATGATAACAAAATATTTACCAATATGTTAGTTCTAGGCCTAAATTTAGTATGCAAGGAGATTGCAGGAGATTAAAAAAGTGGGGATGTTGCCCATAGCAACCAATTAGATTTAAGCCTTCAGTTTAATTTAACATACTGGAGAATGTGAGCTTGAATCTGATTGGTTGCTATGGGCAACATCCTCACATTTCAATCTCCCTGTAATCTCCCAGTGTAGTAAATTTAGGGCCTAGGGGTATATTTACTAAGCGGTGAGATTGCTGTGAGATTGGAAAATGGGGATGTTGCCCATAGCAACTAAAAGTTGATAAATCAATGGGGCTGGATGGGATACATCCTAGAATACTAAAAGAACTTAGAGGTGTTCTGGCACAACCATTAACTAAATTATTTAACCAGTCGTTAGCAACAGCAGAGATGCCAGAAGATTGGAAATTGGCAAATGTAGTCCCTCTGCATAAAAGTGTAAGTAGGGAAGAGGCTGCCAACTACCGACCTTTAAGTCTAACATCAGTAATAGGGAAATTAATGGAAACCAATCAGATTCAAGCTCTCAGTTTCATTTTACACACTGGAGAATATGAACTCGAATCTGATTGGTTTCTATGGGCAACATCCTCACATTTCAATCTTCCTGCAATCTCCCAGTTTAGTAAATTTAGGGCCTAGACTTTGAATTATCTCTCTCAACCTATTGATTTGAATATAGGCCTTTTACTTCAGGTAGGTTCCATGGTATACTAAAATGACTCTGCTGATGAGTCCACATTACGAATAGCTGTCATTGATATTTCTACAATTACTACCTTTCCTCTGCCATCATTCAGTGGAGAACAAGTATGTGATTCTGCTCAGATAGGATGGAATCTCTTATGTTCATTAAGGATTAGGAAGTCCAAAGTGCTGAACAGTAGGTAAAGGCTGCAGGGAGTTGGCCATCTTTTCCCTATCTTAAATGTTATGTCTCCTTTAGTTGTGTTGGAGTTTAATAACAGTAGAATATCAAAGTGAAAATACAGTCTGCACATCTGATATAGCTATTGTTTCTATAGTTTTATGTAGCAGATAAGTACAAGGGATAAGTACAAGGGCTATTCATTTCATATTCTGTGATAAAACATTATTAGATTTTATATTCAACTCTACACAATCTCACACCTACCATACAATTTGTAGACCAGTTCGCTGCTATTGTAGTTTAACGTATTGTAGTTGAAAGTTCCATTATGTTTTATTATTTGAGTTAACGTTTTGCAGTTTTGCAACAATTGGGTAAAAGAGCATAACTATTTCTTCATTCAAAGCAGAGGGACTATGGGAATGTGTGACGCTTGGGTCCCTGTAGCCTCTGTCCCCAACGATCCACTTATTATTTGATTTATGTCTGTTTCGCTGCCCTTACAGTGACCCTGAGGGAGGGCTGTGTGGGAAGTTGGTGTGTGAGATTATAGAGAGGGCTGATGAAGCTGTGGGCTCTGCAGAGTGTCTGGAGCCTGAGTATGTGCACAGAGACTGATAAATAGCCAGGAGAAAGACATCAGGCTTAATTAGCCATTCACAATTACAGTGGTGCCTACATCTGGAGATACCAGAGCTCATCCACGCCGTATGTAAGTTCTACAGCTCTTCTACAAAAAGTTTTTCTTGTTAGCAATCAAATAACGTAAAAACATATTTAAATGTCATTTTCTGTAACTAAATTGAAATGAAACTAAGGTATATGTTTAAAAATGTTTATTTACAGGTACATTTCTGATTAAGGGCCCTGCTGTAGTGGTCAAATATTCATTATTTTTAAACAATGCAAACAATATTTGGAAAAAAGTTCCAAAACTAAATTAACTATCACTGTTTTCAATGACTGCTTCAATCCGATAGACATTTCATTAAATAATTGATACAAAAGCAGAAGAGAAATGTGACCATGATGTAATCATAAGTGTTTTGTGGAGATATTATTATTTTATTTATTTATCATTACATATATTATTAGATAGATTTAGTACCTTAAGGTGAAACCACTTATTATGTATACATACAAGTTTACCTTCATACCTTGGTAAAAAGACAAGCGATTTAACCAGTCTGATAAAGTGTCTCTAAACTGATGTCAGAGATTTTGTAACTAAATCTATTATTGAATAAATATATCCTCTATTTTGTACTCGAATAAAATACACGAATAACTTTGCTCTTTTCACAAAGTTCTGCTGTTTGCATGATTAATGGAGTTGCAACATGTCTTCTACCACCGTACTTAAAGAATGTCCAGGGGACTTGCTTTAGCACTCATCCCTCAGTGATAGAGGAGATAAGGGAAAGCACGCATGCATTATGCTTCTTTGATGAACAGTCTTATGTTTTACATTGTATTTCTATTTGCGAGCCTTTGTAGCAAAGCAAGATATTCAATATGTTGTTTATTTAAGAATAAGCGAATAGGTGAGATAGTGCATTTACTCTTAATGACAGTTCTAATTTATTGAATGTGTTATCATTTGTGGCATTTACTATTTCATTTGTTTTCCTTATATTTCAATATTTTATCATACCTTACATAGTATTAGTAGGAATTCTACATTTTACTTGTCCTATGTTTTAATTCCTGTTAAATATTGTGGAGCTGTTAACACACAGACAAGACACATACACAACACTGATGCTTAGTACGCCTAATTCAGAGTTGCACATTTTTGCATAAAGGCGCAACACTGAATCAAACGCATTTTAAAAAATTTCTATGTGCATTCATTTGCACAGCTACATGCATTTTTTTGTTGTTGTTTCAAGTAATTTGTGTTTCAATTAAGGAAATATATAAATACTTCAAATATTAAATAACCCTATTCTATATTTTTACTATATTATATTACTATTTTTTATATACATATATATATATATATATATATGTATGTGGGAAAACCATTTATTTAAATATTTATTATTAACAGGTTTTTATATAGCGCCATCAGATTACGTAACGCTTTACAATTTTACCAATCAATAAGACATGACTGGATGGTAACAGACAGAATGGGTGGGGAAAAGGGCCCTGCTTGCAAGCTTACATTCTATAGATATAAATATATAACAAATTCNTGTTGAAATCACCACTGAACTCTGCCTCAATTGCTTGCACATTTTAACCTGTTTTAATCTGTTCAAAGAGGTGATTTTCAAAATCATAGGGATTCATGGAGAAAAAAGTGTACAAATTGATCAAACACCCTATCTAAGGCGGATGTAAATGTAAAATCGCAAGTACAGGGCTCAAGGAAATAAAATGCACCGGATTGACATTTGTAATGAATCTACTTTATATATAGCGTAACGCCCCCTATTCTGTGTATGATTTTTCAAAAGTGCAAGCAGTCCCATGCGGACACATGCACCTTTTTTCCACTTTCTGTGTCCGCACATGCACCATGCGTATTTACGCATTTTTCATTAATGGTTATTCTTTTTACTTAATATGGAACAATACAGAAAGTCTACCAGCGCATACTTCTGTCAGGCAAAATGCCAATTGCTTAGGTCAGTGTTTACTTACATTGTGACAGACCTATTCATGCACCTGCTGTGAGACACATAGAGAGATACATTGTATTTTACACTTTCATGAGTTTAGCTAGGTACATGCTGTAAGATAAATTGTTCCAATTGAAAGATTTTTCAAGAGTGGGGAAAACCATGTTGAATTGCAGGGGAGGTAAATTTCATTAGTTGAAATCAGTATTACAGGTGAGAGATGATGTTTCCAGATGATGTTTCCTAAGTCTAATAACAGTATAACAGGTCAGTATCTGTGTGCACACACTGACATTCATTTTACCCCCCTGCAATTCATCATGGTTTTACCCAGTCTTGAAAAATCTTTTGATTGGAACAATTTATATTACCGTATGTACCTAGCTTTTCTCCATAGTTACATCCACTTATTTTGTGTAAGGAATCACACCTAGTATTTACCTGGCTATTTCTTCTAAGTATCATTCGAGTGAGTAGCGAATGATCTTAACAGCAAATATTAATACCCATTTTCCCTCATAATTAACACTAAACTATGTATATTCTCAGACCCTCCAACATGACCCATTCCACCAGGTACATAATACTCCGCTCCTGGGCTTTCAGCTGTCACTCACCTGGTTATAACGAACTATCTGATGTCTGAGTAATGTAACAATGGTGGTTACCATAGTAACTGATTGCTGGAAGTTCCAGAACAGAGTATTTTGTACCTGGTGGAATGGGTCATGTTGGAGGGTCTGTATTCTGATTTATACACATAGGCCTAAATTTACAAAGCAGGAAAAGTGGGGATGTTTCGCATAGCAACCAATCAGATTCGAGCTCACACTCTCCAGTGTGTAAAATGAAACTGTGAGCTTGAATCTGAAGAAGAGAAAATCTTGACATGCAAAAAATAACTTGATCAAAAATGAAAGCCACATTAGAAGAACTTTTACAGTTCATTACAATATTCATGGAATGGATACTTAAAATGTAACATAGGTTCAGATGTTACATGTATGTAGGTGAGGTGAACTATCATTGCATGCACAGAACGTAGGATCGCACATACGTAAATTTGTGTGCGTTGTCAAATGTTATCTTATGCCTTTTAACTACGCAGACACTCCATGCCCCAAGGTAGCATGAAGATATACGTAACACCCTTATGTAACTCCATAATAGCAGGCATCTTAAGCAACTGTTCCAAGCTATACCATAACTATAATTTAAGAACCAGGAAAACTTTGTATGGATTTTCCAAGAATAACATTATAGGCTGCTGTGAGACAGATTGTTGACCTTCATGCCATGAAGACAGGTACAATAACATGGTTTTCCCATCAATAATATTTAATGGGAATTTATGAAATGCAATATATTATGGACTTGATGTAGATTGCCATTCTGCAACACTTCAACATGCATGTTAAATCATTTCTTCTTAGAAGAGTGATTTTTTTTCCTGTTTTTATTATATTTATCATATCACATTACATCACGTAACTTCAACAAAATTGTATTGTGCAGGTATGCTACGTTCTTGCAAAGATATTCAGAGGTTGTGTTGCATGCACCATTGGACCATACATAGCATTGGCATGTGTTGTGCTCAGAAGTACAGAACCCTTTGTGTGGCATTTTAGTTGCATCTCTGGGTCAGCCCCAGGATGTCTATTTTAAGACAATTGTTCCTTTTCAATGCCTGCGTCAACCAGGTCTCCTAGCATAAACTAGTAATTTCTACCGTACCTGAGAATAATTGGTGCAATCGGCCCAAAATTATGAATTTGTACAACATTTAAAAATACCTGTGAATGCATTGTGTATAAAATAGGTTTACGGCTTAACATGTTATTTACTTAAACTTTTGTTTTTACTTATATTTTGTTCCCTGATGGAATGAATGGTAAAATATAGATGCTTTAAGTAAAATAACATATATTGTAGCTGTCTATCGACAATGTAAACAGTTTTGTTTTGGCTTATTCTTGTCGCATAACAATCTGAATCCAAAATATCTATCTACTTTCCATGTAAACATGGTGCTTAAGTTGATGGAGGAATGTTTATTTGAGTGACTAAGCTTCATAATGTAGATGTATTATTTAAATGACTGAAAATATATTCATATAGGACTATTAGTATATCATCATTTCTAAATAGAAACGTAACATAGACTGATCTTAGTCCTGCATGATGTTTGTAATATGCTATCTTGTTTTATTAAATCTTTGTGGGCCATTCTCCAGAGACTCAAAGTTTTCTTCTGTAAACTAAGGCTGAGAATAATAATAGTATCTCATACTAACAAATTAATCCATGGACTTCATTATTTATAGTATTCATTGGTATGCAGGTAGATACTTCACTTGAACATATAGTATATAATAGTTAACAGATTCGCTTTTAAGAAGTAATTTAGGACGAAATCTAGAGTGTTACAAGATGCGTTTTGCGCAGTTTACGTAACTGGATCATACATATACTATGCAATTTACATTGAGGTGCAGGGTGGGGAAAGCATGTTAATATATAGTTGCCAGAACAGAGGGGAGAGGGTGGGCGTTTATCAAACAGAGCGCCATCCCTAATTCCCCCAATGTAGATAGTGTAAAGTGCTGCCTGCGCCTTGACACTTACACAACTTTACAAAGGAGCCGCAGTGCCTGTCACACTCTCTCAGCACCAGGGCTCGAAGTGGGCCGGTATATGCCGGTATGGCATACCGGCACTTCTCCTGCTAAGCCACGCCCACTTTTTCTAAGCTCCACCCCCCATAGCACTGTAGGGGGGAAACTAGTTGAAAAAAATTGCGTGTCTGGAGGGGGCGGGGCTTATGTAAGGGACAGGGCTTAGCGCCATACCGCCACCTTACTATCCCCACTTCGAGCCCTGCTCAGCACCATGTGGAGAGGGGGCGCTGGAAGAAGGGGGTACTATGAGGAGGGAGGGTCGCGTGCCCTTCCCCCCAAACAAAAGTGCTCTGATGCCCCTGTGTTAATAGTACTTTCTTACATAAGTACTATTCAGTTCTATGCATCACCCTTCATTCTTCAGGTTTGTTTGTACATTTTAAATTCCTGGACCTATATCTACTTAATTGTGGGAATGTAAAAGTGGAGCTATCTCTTCTGATATTGGCAACATCTCCACTTTACCACAGTTTAGTAAATATAGGCCTCCATTTTTTACTGTTGTTCCTAGGTCCTAACTGTAGTACAGTCTGTGTTCCTCTCAACATTTAGAGGTCTGAAAACAGTATAAATAAACCCTGCCCCAGATCCGCCTAAGCCCTAACTCTTCCTACACCACACCCTTTTTTCACAATAATTGCGACAACATTTGACTGTTGATAAAAAAAAGTAAAAAAAAAATAAAAAATGGCTACCAGTTTGTCTACTTATCAGGACAACTAATAGGCGGATGAGACAGTCACCCAAAAATTGCACTATCTGCTGATATTGGGACGGTTGTGTGGTATGCATTATGTAATGTCGACATTGGAAGCAGAATGTAATTTACGTTACATTACTATTTTCAATGTGATGTCACTGTTAAACTGGCTAAGAAAAAATGATGTATGCAAGTTATCCTTGGGTATGTCCCTACTGGCCCTGTTCCAAAGTACAAAAGTACACCTTTTTATAGATAGCAGTGTAGTGTTTATTGAACTGAGCAGGATGTGATCTTCCTATGTCTGATTCCATGTCCTGAAAATGAATGTAAAGGGTTCATCCATTATTGTTACCTAGTACTACACAATGGTATCCTGATTTTACAATTCAAAATTTTACAATTTGCATCACATTGTAGATTGTACCAGCACTTAATGTGGCTTTTTCTTTTTATTAAATAGATATATTACAGATGTTAAGGTTTTTCTCCTATTTTTGTAAAAAAGGAACAAGGCAAAAAAAATGAAACACTGTGTTTTATTTACAAAAGTGTATTAAAAGAGAACATGTAGTTATTTCCTAAAATAACACAACTGAGCACATTAATAGCATACCTCTTCAGTAAGTATTTTAAGTTTTCACGGTTTTCTAAGTCTAATAATAGTTATGTAACTACAAGAATGGAATAATAACATTATTAATTCAACATGGTTTTACTCACTCTTGAGTCAATAGTGCCTAAAGTCTGAATCTGGTCCATTGTGATGTCTGTCTATTTACTTTGGGGCCATTATTAAATGACTATTTAATAATGGTCTGGAGTATATATATATTTCTATTACTATATTGATGTTATACAGAAAGACTTCTCTCTGCATTTATCTCCAATGTTTAACAAATCGACTAGATGATAATATAATTGGGCCATAGCCTTAAACACATGGGAGTTAGGCTACAGTGGGGTTCTGGCTTCTGACCTTCACTGTGCTCAGAGCACTAAAGCTGGCCATACACTATAAGATAAATTGTTCCAATCGAAAGGTTTTTTCAAGAGTGGGTAAGTCCATGTTGAATTGCAGGGGGGTCAATGTCATTAGTAGGAATCAGTATTACAGGTGAGAGATGATGTAATAACAGTATAACAGTAACACTGGTCAGTATCTGTGTGCAACATGCAAAAATAAAGCATTC
>JABWIB010004115.1:3403-14510 GCA_016617825.1 Platyplectrum ornatum
CAGCGGATGTCAGCAAGGAGATGGGAAGGGGATGACTGCGAAACCCAGACCTCCCTCCCTCCCCGCAAGATGCAAAGACGCGATGATGACATCATCATCGCGTCCGGCTCGGTACTCGGATCCCATAACTGGGCTTACCTGAAGGAAGGGGCTTTGGCGCCCCTTGAAATCATTGGCGCCCGGAACCAGCGCTCCACTGGCTCCGCCCTCGCTACGCCCCTGTATGAAGCCTTGGAGTGCCTCTTTGTCTGCCTGCTAACTAGTCCTGATTCTGAGTGTCGCACAACTACTCTTCATATATATATATATATATATATATATATATATATATATATATATATAAAACAAATACTCTTCAGTGTAGTCCTATTAGGCTCTACTTCCACGTTGACAATATATACACAAAAGAAAGGAAATGTAACCATAGTATAGCCTGTTATTTTTAGACAGTTTTAGGTCTTTTTCAGACCTTCTCAGGTTTTCCTTCTCTTGTAGGTTTGTTTGTAATGTATGCACCCTCGTGCTAGGAATTCCTCGGTTGATGAAGTCTCCAGTTATGGTGTCATTTTCCAGCTTCCAGGTCATACTGAGTGCCCACATTAAGCGCTTGGTGAAGGCGATGTCCTCCTTCTCAGCTTATAACAGACTGTATTGAGAAAAAGAAGACAAAAATAGTGCAGACTTCACTTTATTAAACTTGTGTCTCAGCAAAACGAGTGTGTATTTTTACTCTGATCGGCTTATTCTCTGGTGTCTTCTCAGTAGCAGTTGTTCTACGCTCGTCCAGTGTTTGAAAGGGAACAATATATATTATACAAATTATAGAGCATAGGGTCTAACAAGTTATTATCCCCCCTTATATTGGTTTGCTTACAGGATTTTAGCTTAATATTCAGCGTTTATGCAGATACAGTTCTCCACCATCTGTGTATTGCTAGGCTTCAATCGTTCCCCCAGATTTCAACTTCTCGAGACTCAGGTGTGGTTAAATTTCAAACATTTATTGATAAAAATAACAACTTTACCTCACAACCAAATTTACCTCACCTATTTCACAAGAATATTTATTTCACACATAGCACATAGAAAAGAGCTAATGTTTACTGTTAGAACATTGTGAATTACAACGGGGCACTTTATATAATAATTAGTTTATAAACAATAGGGTTAATAAGGTTTTGAAATATAGATACATCTGTAATACAGCACACAGCACTTTGTCATTTGAGTACATTTTCAATGTGTAAGAATACGTGCACTTTCCTTTGGGTTGCAAAAACATAAAGGCCTACATTTACTAAGCAGTGAGATTGAAAAGTGGGGATGTTGCCCATAGCAACGATCAGATTCAAGCTCTCAGTTTCATTTTACATACTGGAGAATGTGAGCTTGAATCTGGGGATGTTGCTATGGGCAACATCCCCACTTTTCAATCTCACGGCAATCTCACAGCTGTAGCCCAATTTAGGCCAAAGAGTGATATGGATCCCTTGTAAAAATCTAGTAAGAATACGAGCATATACTACTTTATGTGTATATGTGTTTTTTTTTATATAATATATATATAATGTAATTTTACCAGGGACCCCCTTCCCCACACACATATTTTGAGACCAGTTGTTATTTTTATCAATAAATATTTGAAATTTAACCACACCTGAGTCTCGAGAAGTTGAGATACGGGGGAACAATTGGTGCCTAGAATACACCGACGGAGAACCATATCTGCATATACACTGAATATCAAGCTAAAATCCTGTAAGCAGACCAATATAAAGGGGGATAATAACTTGTAAGTCCCTCTGCACTATATTTTGTATCTTGTTTATTTTCTTTAGTGTTCAGACTGACTAAAAAGGCCTTATAGGAGGGTCCAAACCCCTTCTCTTTAGCCAGCTCTGAACACCAGCTTTTAGTAGCTGGCTTTTTGTAAATGGTGCGTTCACACTGAGTTTGGAAGTCGGCTGCAGTCCCCCTTTTCATCAAAAAAGACAGCTAATTTGAGGTAATGTGAACAGGGTATTGAGACTTATGGTAATATATGTTCATTTAAATAAATTTTCATCAATAGTAGGTACAGCGCTTGGAATATTTTTTTTATTGTTTTGCATGGTTTGGTAAAAAACAAAAAAAAGAATTAAAATAAAATAAATGTAGAATAATATATGTTTATTTTTTGGTATGCATTTTTTGTACATTTTTTTAAGTTTATTTTCAATTAATGTTGTTTTTTTTAAAATTTATTTCAACATTGTGCTGTGTATCGTGGGCAGTGCACTCATAGTATTATTGCGGCATTTATGAATGAAATGCATAGTAACAAATTTTGTTAATGCTACATCAATATGTTATTTAAACTAGTTGTAGTAAATTGCCTTGAGATTCACTTAGGGTTTCATCCTACTCAAGAATACATTTGTATAAACTCAATGATATGAATGTACTGATTTTAAAATATGGACAGCTCTGCAAACACTGCATGCAAACACTAAATTCATTTTATCCCCCCCTCCCCTGCAATTCATCAAGATTTTACCCACTCTTGAAAAATCTTTTGAATGGAACAATTTAGCTTAAGCTGGCCATACACTATTAGAAGAAGGCAAAAAAACCCCAAAAACACCAGAGCAAGTCGATACATATGGCAGATACAATAAAAGCAACTGGAGGGACAAATTTTCTGAACTGTGAAAAGTGGCATGGTTTTTAATTTTTTTTTTCCAAATTCAAGAGAGGGAGAAAGAAAGAGTAAAAAGGAGCCTAGGGGGTATATTTACTAAGCTGCGAGTTTGCAGTGAGATTGGAAAGTGGAGATGTTGCCCATGGCAACCAATCAGATTCAAGCTTTCAGTTTCATTTTACACACTCGAGAATGTGAACTCAAATCTGATTGGTTGCCATGGGCAATATCTCCACTTTCCAATCTCACTGCAAACTCACGGCTTAGTAAATATACCCCTAGGAATACAAAGGAGAGGGGAGGGGGGTAAGGGAAGACATCATAGACGTCCAGGCACTGGTACTAAATGCAGTTCGAACCAGGGAGACCAGACCTCATGGTACTGGGCAAAGTATCATGTAGGAATGCCATAATGTATTCCATAGAGTAGACATACCGAAAGCTTAGCCCTACTGGAGCCTCAGATTTTATCAAGGCTCTGGCTAGAAGCAGGTTAACACCCTGGCAAACAGGGGAAAAGGACATAACTAGTGGGCTTACTAATCCCAGGGAGAGGGCGGTTGAGGCCAAGGCCCCCATTCTCTTTCCGCTTAGAAAGAAGTGTTCAGTTTTCGGCGTTTCCAATTCCAAATCAAACATCTATAGGTAGATTGGAGTGCTGAAAGAGTAAATGGGAAAACACGCACTGTCTGTCATAGGCAAGTGCAGGGGAAGGGGGGTTTCTGGTTGCCCAGAAACCCCCCTTAATGTACTTGTATTATATGTGAGTTATATTAAGTATTAGGAGCTGGAACACTGTATAAAGTAAATTAAAGTTCTGAGATGGCATTCTACAATGTGTGTGGCATATAAATACATACCTTATTAAGTGTGTCTTATCCAGACCCCTATATTATAGGGGTGAGATTGAAAAGTGGGGATGTTGCCCATAGCAACCGATCTGATTTGAGTTCACATTCTCCAGTGTGTAAAATGAAACCGAGAGCTTGATTCTGATTAGTTGCTATGGGCAACATCCCCATTTTCCAATCTCACAGCAATCTCACCGCTTAGTAAATAATTTTGTTTTAATCCAAATGAAAGACATAGAATCCCAAAGTAAATATAGGATATGATTTCCAGATGTGCAGGCAGGGTGACAGGGTGAAGAATAAACAAAGAAAAAAACAGGTGGCAACATCACAAACCAGGTAAGTTTTGATAGACAGCTCTGTAGTATCAGTGATGTAAGAATCTTCTACATCACAGTAATACATATATATAACATAGGAATATAATGTAAAATGCAGTGCTATAATTGCACTATACATTAGATCAGGGGTCCTCAAACTACAGCCCGCGGGCCACATGCGGCCCGCTGAGGACATTTATGTGGCCCACTGGGTATTTATGCCACCACTGCTGTCCAGTGCCAGACTGGGCCATCGGAGGATCTTCTGGTGGCCACAAGAGTAGAGCTGTGTGGGCTCAGTTTAACGAAAACCGAGCCCACACTAATTTACCCGATCAAAAGCAGCTCGGTACTATCCCTCTGCGCACCGGCCGAGATGACATCATTGCGCCTGCGCATCTTGGTTTTAGGGGGGCGGATGGATATGTGGGCGGCCTTCCTTCTCATACAACTTCAGATGTGTAATGGTGCAAGATTTTGTGGCTAAATTCCAGGAGATTCAGTGCCATTACACACTTTAAGTTGGATAGGGAAAAAACAAGCAAACAAAAAAAATAAAAAACAAAATAAAGTAAAGTAATGTATAAATGTGTATTACTATACCCTAAATAGCTTCTCTGGTCTGTCTCTCTCTCTCTCTCTCTCTCATACACTGGGCACTGTGTTTTTCCTATAGTCCGGCCCTCCAACGGTCTGAGAGACAGTGAACTGGCCTCCTGTTTAAAAAGTTTGAGGACCCCTGCATTTGATTATTATCTATAAAGCACATAATGACAAAACTGTAGTGCTCCCTTGACTCCACTAGATGGCTCTCAAGGACTGTGCTAAGCTAGCAATTGCTTCTTTATACAAGAAAACTATTTAGGTCCGGAATATAGAAACCACTTGGATTAAATCTGCAAAGAATGTGGTACTTCAGTGTGAACTACTTGAGACTACACTAGATAACAGATAAGATCACTTTTTATAGTGTTATTGCAATTCAATCACAACTTATTAGATTCTTATGAAAAAGTATTGTAACATTTTTGTACTTTGAAACATTGGATATTCATGCAGAATTGGTCGCAACTCATAAGCATCTACTGTATGCATCTGCAGTCACTGGGTGGATTTAGCATTATACAGATGTATTGCATTCTTTCCTCTATAGCTGTATATCACACTGTTCATGCCCATGGAACAGACACAAGCATATATGCAAATTTCTCACATGTCTAACTAAGGCATTCCACATATATGACCAGATGTATTAGGAGGCATTCTGCTGTTATATAAAGTGAAGTATGGCACTGTTTGTTCAGTGTAGTCCTTTGAATAATGCGCAACACGCTCCTGCCTCAACCACCTTTGAGTAATTATGACCATGGGCTAAATTTACTAAGCAGTGAGATTTACTAAACAGGGAGAAAATGGGGGTGTTGCCCACAGCAACCAATCAGATCCAAGCTCTCAGTTTAAGTGTCACACTTTTGGAAGACCGTCCCGCTGTCCCATCTGCCTAGCAATTTGTCCTGATAAGGGGACATATTTCTAGGCATTAACATTTTTTTTACATTAAACAATATTAAATTTGCAGCAATCCTGGCGTCAAAGGGGGTGGGGCTTTGGCAGGGCGGGGCTTTTGTGTCCTGATCTTCCCTGGACAAATGTGGGGAATAATGATTTTACATACTGGTTGGTTGGTAAGGGTAGCACAGCAAATGATAAAATTCTCTTGTTTAATAGAGCTCTTTACCATATTTAAAATATCCTAAATCAGGCTTCATTAGATAAATACCAGATCGCTAAGGTTTAGCAATGTCAAAGATAGCTTTGTTCAAAATATATTGGTTGGATAAAATGAACTATAATACCGTGATGTCTTTAATTATAGTCAAAACCGTTTCATAGTTGGAAAGAACCAGAACATTTGTGAAGATGAGCTTTAAAACTTACTACAGCTTCATATAAGCCAGACTAAACTGAATTTCAATCAGTTTCCTGTTATTTTGTAGCAGCAATTCAGATCAAGAAGTTATCTCCACGGGTCACATGGTCTACATTATGAGTTTCTGATTTCATCATATAACTCCCTGCACTGTGATCACATTATCACTTACAGCATCCATCATTTTTCTCGTATAGCTGTGCTGTCATCAGTGCATTTAAAAAATCTGACCGAACCAATAGATCAGTTGATCTTTGTGCACAGTAAATTACAAGGTACAAGATTGCCACCATGTAGGTAATGTGGAACTTAAAAATACCTTGGAGAGCAACTCATATGGCAATCCATATGTGAAATTTACGGAAACATTCCTTGTGGATTCTAATAATAAGCTGACATTTGAATTAAGAGTTAAAATGACACCTGTGATTTAGCTAGAAAAATAGCTAGCACGCATTTCACCACCTTGTGTGGTAAGCATAGGCTGGGATCATGTCCCCTTTTTTCTAGAATTGGTCTAGCTTCTTCTAAAGCCTGGGATGCTTGTGATAAAGCAAGTGGTCAACACAAATATACATATGATTGAATTTCCCTTTCACCACCTTCTGTCTTCTGAGTATAGGGCTGTCAAAAGTGCCACATCAAAGCCTGGAACTGACACAGTGCATTCAGTAAGAGAAGAGTGAAAGGGAGTGTGTGCGAGTTATATTTGAGAATGACCTTTCATGTTTAACACAGTAATAAATGAATCACTATCAGCAATATGTAAAACGTTTGCTCTTGAGTAGAAGTAATATTGAGAATGGTGATGCTGATGTAATAATGGACTTTGGAAATTGGAGACATGCCTCAGGTAGAGCGTAACCATTTAGAATGTCACAATAATGAGCATATAGACTAGAATGCTGTAAATATGACATTGATTATGTTTGTACCCAAGAAAGGCATTACATGTCTATGAACATTACATTTTCATGCATCTCACATGTTTAAAAATGTATTTGATGCATGAGTCATGTCAAGGTCAAGGAAGGGTTGCCTACTTTTGCAACTGAATATCAGGGAGATTGTCATAGCACCAGTAAAATGCTGTGTGGCTTTAAATAGCCTCTCCCATGTCTAGCTGCCAGGAAAGGAAGTTTTTTGTTTTCAATAAAAATATTTTCAATATATAATGCGAAAACTGTTAATGGGAAATCCAATGACATCTTCATCATTAAAGAATTAACACATAGGGGTATATTTACTAAGCAGGGAGACTGCAGTGAAATTCGAATTTGGGGAATTTGCCCATGGCAACCAATCAGATTTGAGTTCACATTCTCCAGAGTGTAAAATGAAACTGAGAGCTCAAATCTGATTGGTTGCCATGGGCAACTTCCCCAAATTCGAATTTCACTGCAATCTCCCTGCTTAGTAAATATACCCCATAATCTCTAAATTATGTTATTATAGACAATGACTTTTGGAGTGGAATCAACATCAGGGAGATTGTCAGGGAATCAGGGCTTCACCCGCTCTTCAGAGAGAGTTGGCAACTATGCATTAAGGCAGGGATGTCAACCACCTAGACACCATGGCCTAAATTTACTGAGCAACCCAAAAAGTTGCTCTATCTGGGCCCAGAATTTCTTTTGGCGGCCCTGCACATGCACTGGAAGCCATGGGATGGGGAGGTGCATATTACCTAACAGCTGCAAACCTATCAGTGTTATGCAGGCTACTTAAACTATTTCAAAGCATAACAACTGAGGTGAGCTCATGCACTGCCAGCATAAGTCAAGTCATTCATTTTGATCAAATTGCTGTTGCAGGAAACAATGAGCTGCCTTGCATACACTGTGTATGCAGTACACATTAGACTGGATCCAAACTGCTGTCATTTACGTTATTTATGCAAGTTACTTAACTATAACACCCGTGCATGCTAGTAGTTCTGTACGCTTGAAAATCCATACAAAGAGGCAGGTTTACATCTCAGCATGCCTAATCCCCTTACTGTAGGCAGGCATAGGCATGATTATGAACCTGGCATGGCAACAGTATGATGATCTGCACTCATCTCATTCTGTATTAATGGACTTACAAGCAGGTGATTGTTGTTTTATTCTGGATCCAGTCCGGTATGGAAAGTAGGAAGACATATTTTGTCAGTCATCTTAATAGTCTGTAATGCTTGATGCCATATGTGCAGAAGGAATTCCAGAACAATGTTCTGTGTATTTGCCATTCTACCTATTGGCTTAGATCTGTCCCTCCCATCCATCTATATTACGCTTGGTAGGCAGGGAGAAGATTTAAATTGAGGGATTGGGGAAGGGAAAATTGATAAGTAATGTGGTCAGCTATTGCAAGGATTATATTTGATCCTACCACTTCTGATGGGAGGCTATTCCACTTATGACTTACCCTTTCAGTGAAGTAATTCTTCAGCACATTTCCTCTGAACCTACCACCCTCCAGTTTATATATATACATGTCCTTGTGTTCTACTACACCTCTTTCCATCATATCACCCCTCTGCCATCTCTGTTCCAAGCTGTACATATTTAGTTGCTCATGTTATTCCTTATATGTCTGTTTTATGTCTGTTTGTAGATTTGGGCCTAAATTTATTATGCAGGGAGATTGAAAAGTGGGAATGTTGCCCATAGCAACCAATGAGGTTTGAGCTCACATTCTCCCTTATGTAAAATCAAGTTGAGAGCTTGAATCTGATTGGTTACTATGGGCAACATCCCCACTTTTCAATTTATCTGCAATCTCCCGGCTTAGTAAATTTAGGCCTTGGCTTTCAGAACTGATCACAGTAATATCAAAGAAGGAAAAGATTATTCAAATCACTCTTTAGAGTTTTCTTGTGCTCTGAACTGCAGCTGTGTAAGAGAAGTAATTGCAAAACTCAAATTCAGTATATCACTATCACCAAAAATACAGCACTAAGAAGACTGTAATCAATCAGTGTTATTTATAATTGATTGTTAAACTAGCTGTGTTTTAAAATATTATTACAAACATTCTTCCATTGAGGCCATGGCTTAATAATGAGAGAGTGGGAAGGGGGACTGTGGTCAACAGAGGACAGCACTCAGCTGTCAGTTGCTGGCAATATATTTATAAACAGCACTCATAAATTAAGTCTAAGCTGCCTGCGTATGCTCAGATGAGACAACGACCATGCTGCGCACACACCAGATAAGGGGAATCCTTGCTAAGGAAACAGGAGGAGACATGGAGGGAAGGACACAAAAGACAGCAGCAGGGTATAGATAGGGTATAAAGCAGATAACGCAAAGAGCAATGGGGGACAGGTGAAGAGGACATGGGGTGAAGCACACAGAAGGGAGCAGCAGTGTAAAGATGGGGGAAGGCATGGCACCAGGGATAAAGAAGGGAGCAATTGTGGACAAAGAGGGAAGCAAAGGGAAACAGATAGGAAAGGCATGAAGCAGAAAATTATTGTTGTTAGGTATTAAATCTAAAATGATTGGGAGTCAGAACCCTTATGGCAATAATCCAGCTGTACCTAGAGAGCCGCAGGTTAACTACAATGCCTGGAGTCTGTTTGCTCTTACAGTCTTTGGTGGATTACTCATAGGTCATGTATGACTTTCCTTAATTAAAATGGTCCTTCCACTTATTTTCATTGTTTGTATTTTTAATAAAAATTAATTAAAAATCATGCACTGATACACACACACATATTTTCTGGTGGATATTTCTTTGATAACTATGGCAGCTTATAAACACCACAAAAGTTGTAAATCCTCAGTTTTGTTTTTTCTACTCTACATCAGATTCCTTTCCTTTTCCCAAATCTTATATTCTTCTTGGGACTTTCTGCTTGCTAGCAATTTATAGATAAATGGAAATATATCTTATGTTAGATAAATAAAAATATTGATTCCCAATATTGTTAAAAGCAATGCTTTAATATAAATCTTGAAGTTCAGACAAATATTGCAAAGTGATATATAGGTATGTTTTCCGTAATAGTTATTATATCTTTTTTTTCTATACTTTTCATCACCATTTTTCAATTTAGTAATGTTTCTATATTGATTATATATCTTGACAGATATATATTTTCAGTGAGAAATTACCACATAAAATAAAAGGAAGACGAAAATAACCCATCAGAATTATACTGTTTGACTTACACAGTTTATTAATAATTAAACAATAACACAACTATTGAAACTTCCATTATATTTAAGTGGTGTTTACTGACAGATTGTAATCTTTAAGAAAAATAAATAAAAGCGATTATGTGCGAACTGTGTCAGCTGTATACTCAAAACTATGGTCATTAGTACCATAGATGAATTAACTGAATGGAATTCACTGGGTTTGTGCCTGATCATCAGTGAATTCAAAGAGGACAATTAGTCATCATGTTCCTATTCTAACCAGTCTCTCTGTCCCTGGCACCACTGACTCCTGACACCACAGATGTTATAATGAACAAAAAAAACTATTTTCTTATTGATCCATGTACTTTCTAACAATTGAATATTCCATAACCGGAGCTGCTATAAGCATCTGCTCCATTTGATGTTCAGATACTGGGAAATCATATGTTCAATGTGAGCAGGTTGGTGTGAGGACTAAGACATAGCAGACTCCTTAAGCTTGGAAACCAGTTCCTCATTAAGAGCTCTTGGGTACGTAAGCCAAAGGGAGTAAACATTAATTACTGAATAAAGTTCTGGTCCAATTAAATGTGACAAACTTAAGCAGGGGTGCAACTTTTAGTTGATGCATGCACATTACAAAGTGTATGCCCCCAGTTCTCTGATTTTTCCCTGTATGTATGTCTTAGTTCTCCTATCCCCCCCATATGCCCCAGTCCTCTTATTTCCCTTGTATGCCCCCAGTGCTTCTATTTCTCCTGTACGCCTAATTACCCCTATATGTATCCCCCAGTCCTGCTATTTTTATGTATGCACGCAGCCATCCTTTTTCTCACTCTATTCCCCCAGTCATATTTCCTCATGTATGCATCCAGTCACATTAGATAAACTAATTTATCTTTTTCTACTCCCCCCTCTTTCTCATCTCACTGTTCACTGCAATATGGGGTCTATATATATAAAGCCCACTTTGAAGCAATAAGGGCAGTTTTATGCCCTTATCACTTCAAAGTGAAGCGATTCATAGCAGAGTCTATCACTCCACTCTGATCGGTAATACCTTGCCACCCCAGGCAGGGCCGGATTAATAATGGGGCTGATGGAGCTTCAGCTCCAGGCCCAACTGCAAAATAGGCCCACCGAAGCCCCCCGAACTTTTCAGATCCGAGTACTCTGTACTCGGTAGATGCTAG
>JABWIB010004116.1:0-20376 GCA_016617825.1 Platyplectrum ornatum
ATAATTTGCAAATAAATTCTTTAAAAATCAGACAATGTCATTTTCTGGATTTTTTTTCCTCATTTTGTCTCTCATAGTTGAGGTATACCTATGATGAAAATTACAGGCCTCTCTCATCTTTTTAAGTGGGAGAACTTGCACAATTGGTGGCTGACTAAATACTTTTTTGTCCCACTGTATATCTAGCCCAATATATTTTTCTAGTTGGCTCGTCAAGTGCAAATTACAGTCAGTAATATTTGTCTTCATATTAACAGCGATGAGGCACCCAGCAGTGATTAGAATTAATAAACTCATTCCACCAGTTTAAATTTTACCCCTTTTCCACTGACCTTAAACACCCGGGTTTTTGCACATAAACAAGAAGAAAGTAACTGCTACAAGGTAAAAAACCTGGTTCCAGTTAGCCAGCTAGGACTATTTAGGCACAAATCTTTTATAACTCACCAATTTTTTAAATGTAGTACTTAATAAGAATAACATACCTCACAACTGATTTTAGTGGGACAGTCCCGGTTTTGCACGACTGTTCCACTATCCCGCCTGCCTCCCCGGTAAAGGGGACAAACTGGTAGCAAATAAAGTTTTTCTTTAATTAAATGTAATGAAAATGAACTATTTGCTGCAATCGTGGTGTAAAAAGGGACGGTGCTTGAGTTGAGTTGGGTGTGGTATGGGCGAAGTTGGGGGCGGGACTTGTCTGTCCCGATCTCTCCCAGCTAAATGTTGGGAGGTATGTCATAGGAGCATTTTCTTACCCGCGTCCAATGGACCATACCTAGCTCTAAACCCTGGTCTCGTCAAACTCCCAAGCCCCCACTATATTTTCTTTTTCCTCTCTTACTACCATAAGTCTGATACTGTATTAAAAAGAAAATGACTAGCTTATATTGTTTCTTCATCTGACAGCCTTTTGTAAACATTTGTGGTGTCAGAGGTCAGAAAAACTGTTATGAAATGCATTTTTCCAGTGTTGTTCTTGCTTACTGTTGTTAATATCTGTAATAATCCTAAAGTACATGAATCAGTATCAAGTCTTTACTCTCCATACTCTGACTGTCTGTTTTGCTTCTATTTTTTAGGTATATTTAGCCATACCCTCCAGTGTTCCTCATTTTCAGCTACTCAGCAGCTTTTTGCACATCGTTCTTACAGACATCTCTTGGTCAATATTATAACCTTAAGGCTCTCTAAGGGTTCCACTCCTGTCACTGTTAATCTTCAGTCTCCATTTAAGGCAGAAAGTGAAGATCTAGACCTTCAGAAAGGCCCTGACTTCCATCATGCTAAGTGAGTGTGAACAGAGAATGGATGCTCAGGTCTAAATGTACTAAGCAGGGAGATTGAGAACTGGGGATGTTGCCCATAGCAACCAATCAGATTCAAGTTCACATTCTCCAGTATGTAAAATTAAACTAAGAGCTTGAATCTGATTGGTTGCTATGGGCAACATCCCCAGTTTGCAATCTCCCTTCTTAGTAAATTTAGGCCTTGATGTTATATTGTGTGTATATATATATATATATATATATATATATATATATATATATATATATATATTGTAAGTTGCATATATATTGTTGGATGTGCTTTGTTTATGGTTAGAATGTTTTATTCCTATATAAGGTAATATTTGATATTAAGGAAACAGTTGTTAATAATCTGGGTTTTTTTTTATAAAATATTCCTTTATTTTTTTTAATCCAATTACATATGGCAGCATAACATAATAGACATATAAAATAGGTTTTTGTTTTGTCTGCCTATATAAAATATTTTTGTTGTACAAAGCCAGTTTAACGTAAAAATCTATTATACAATTGTGCCTGTTTATCGAATAAGATGAGAACCCACAATAAAAACATTCTCATGCATTGCACCGATTTACCATCAATTCCCTAATTTCTCATCTGTTTATTGGCTTACTGCTTTATATAGGTACATCTATGGGAGCACATTAATCCCAGAGGTCAAGTCTTGTCCACTGAAGTCTATTCATATGGTCTACACTCCAGTCCCTCAGAGTCTAGTCCTCTCCACTGAGCAGAAGGAATGGGTGTTCCTGACAGCAGTGTCAGAATCGGAGAAGGATGTGAAAGAAAAATATAATGAAGGTCTTACCCTAGCTGAAGAGCTGCTTTCTTTACATGTAAACGCATGGGCACAGTTATGGCAAGGAAGCTGGGTAGAGGTGGAAGGTTCATTGTCTTTGAGAAAGGCGGTTTATGGATGCCTTTATTATCTTTTAAGTTCTTTACCAACGTTGGGATCAAATGAACAGTTCAGTGGAATTAGCCCTGGAGGTTTATCTAATGGTCAGCGCAATGAAGATTACTGGGGACATGTTTTCTGGGATCAGGTAAGTTTTTATGTCAAATCAATATGTAAATGACTAAATAAGATAATTCTATCAATGTTAGTATATTATATTATCGTATATATCGTGTGATAAGCGCATCACATAGGGTGAAACAAAACTTGTTTATCAGGCAGACAAACAGCATACCATGTAATCAGCTTAGCAGTTCTTTACAGCAGTGCAGTGTCACAGCATGGTTCCGCAGACAGTCCAAGTGCTCAACGGTCCCTAGATATCCCAGCACCACCCTCTTGGGCAGCTTGTCCGTTGTCAACAGCCTCTACCCTCTGACTGAGAAACACTTTTTTTCAACTAATATTCGTCATGCTTGCATCCTTATTTTAAAAGGATCTAATAAAATTATTTATTGTAAATTACTGTTTATCAATTTGGACATTGCTGGACTTCTAGTGAATCCACTGGGTCTGTCCTTTTTGCACTTTGGGACTTGTCCTCTAGTGTGTTCCTCTAGATACATATACCCTAAGGGCACCTCCCTTTAACTTTTGGGAAGTTGAGGCAGCTTATATCAGGGTGCTGTCCACACTGATCATACCCATTTCTCTGCTGCATTAAACTTTCCAAATTACTCTAAAAACAGAGAGATTCTGCCTGTCACAATAGTAGACACAGAATAATATTACAAGATACAGGTTCTTATGAAGCAGTGGCCACTGTGAACTGTGTTTGGACAGTCATGATTCAAAAAGATTGAGACTGCTGTAGGATAGAGGCACCAGTCTCCCCAACAACCTTGAATCCGTCACAACTTCAGTCTTGTACATTTATTGCCCGACTATTAACTTAAGTTCTTTGTGAAGAATATAAAGTTGTAGTAAGGACAATGAAGCAGTGGTTGAGAATAGAAGACTCATTGTCTGAATATACTCTGCAGAAAAGTAATATTGATCACAGTGCCCAGCAGAAGGAAGTCTCGACAATGCCACAGAGCTAAAGAACAGAAAGCAGGGATTTTGCGTTTGTGTCAAATGTGTGATCCAGTTTTTCTGTTATGTGTAAGGACACTTGGATGTTTCCGAACATTCTCCTGTTTTATCCAGAATTGGCCCTTCATATTCTTAAATACCGGATTCGGACACTTCAGGGAGCTATGCAAAATGCTAAGCAGCAAGGCAAAAAGGTACGTGTTTAGGCGAATTTATAAAATGAAGTGTGCTTATGTATTTGTAGACTCAAAATAATAAGTATGTGTTTGGTTTTAGGTTGGTAATTTGTATTTAGCTAATGAGAAAATTACTTTTGCAATAAACAGAATATCATTATTTATTATAAATCTCTTTATTTAAAGCGAACAAGATTTGTGACAATATTCATACAAAAATTCTCACAATTTGCAGTGCAGAGTAATATGAAATAACATACAGAGGAAGTACTCAGAACAGACGTGGTCAAACAGCGTAGAAGATACTTATACATATATATGTATATAAACATGTAAGAGCCATAAGAGGGGGGGCAGGTAGGAAAGAGGGGAAGTGGTTAACCAACCCCATAGAAACAATCGCCAAAGATGGGCAATGTGTGAGCCCGTTTGAACTCCAGCATAGAAACAGGTTATTAGAGTCGAACTAGGAGCTAGGCAAATGGGTGAAGAGGGGGACAGAGATTAGGAAGAAATGGGAAGAGGAGAAGAAGGTGGAAGAAGCATGGCGGGGCATAAGGCCCACAAAGTGTATGTAACTTGATAAAGATGTTCCAGGCATACAGGAGCCCTGGAATCTATACAAAGGTTCCCAAACTCTGTGGAATTTGAGAACTGTATAGTTTTGTAGGGTCTTGATATGTTACAACTTACCAAACATTATTGATCAGCTCTGAATGTAATGGGGGCATGTGAGTTTTCCACTTATGATCCACCTGGAGTTTAAAAAGCTTATCCGACTGTCTATCATTGTCTGCTACAGGAGCACATAAAAGGCAATTAGAATTATACAGGTCCATGGTGATCCCTATGATTGCAGCAACAAGAGAACTGACCTTGGTCCAAAAGCAGGCAATTCTAAGACATGACCACCAGATGTGCCATCATGTCCCCACGTTGCCACACTGTCTCCAGCAAAAAGCTGAGTTCAGCTAACTTAAATGAAAGAGAAGGTTCATATATGGCATTTCTTATCTACCAGCAAAGTGTTCATTCTCCATGGGTCACGTGCTTCACTAGCTGATGTGGCATTTTGCATGTAAGCTGGGTACACACTGTGCAGCATATTCTCTTACTGTGTAAGATCCTGTACTGTATTCACAGTGTTTACAGTAATAATATGGAGGTGTAAAACCTGTCTGTGTAGTTGGTAATTTCGGAGTGTAAAATAACCCTGAAATCCGTTGTAGAACTTATTATTAGTAAGTGTAGTATATAGGTCTTTTATTGTTTGTAATAAAATAATATTTAGTGGAATTGTATTTAGTGGAATATATATTTGAATAGGATAATATATATTTATATATAAATATATTTCATGCATTTTCCTTCCCTTCATAGGGTGCAAAATACCCATGGGAAAGTGCATTAACAGGATGTGAAGTTTGCCCAGAAAAGATATATGGAGACCAAGAAATTCATATTAATGGAGATGTTGTGATGTCATTTAAACAATATTATCATATGACTAAGGTACAGATTTATTTTTATTTTTTTAAGTGCAGTGGAACTATAAGCTATATGTTTTTTGTGATGTGTTCATTTGAAAATTACGTTTTGAGTATTAAAATATGGAAAAGATTTAAGTAGCAATAGTTATTGCAAAATGGGTTAAGCTACTTTTTTGAGCATTGTAATATGGAAACAGTCTCTTAAATGCTACCTGTGCTTATCAATATGACATGTTCTTTTAACAGTTCCTGGAAAAATGTAAATCCTATAATTCATGATTTTGAAAAGCTTCATCTCATGGACAATCACAAATAAGTTATAGCGTAGCAACATGCACAGCCTTAAATGTTTGCCTTTATGAGAACATAATTAGAAGCATCAATCTTGTAAGAAAATGCAATATACTAATGGCCCTGACAATATCCTACCCGAAGCAGTCTGCTTGAATGAACCAGTGATATAAATAACTGTTCACCCATTCAGTTCATAAGACTCTGATGAGCTCTCTACAGTACTTTAGCAATATGGGTACACATTTCAGCACTTGTCCTCATCTGTAAATATGTGGATAGAACACCAAATTATTTCCACTACCAAAAAATCTTTAATAAATGTTCTGTACTGCCAAAAAACAAGTTCTTCCAAAGCCACTTTACCTTGGATTAAAAAATAATAATGAAAATGTATTGGATTTGTGTGTGGTCCGTTTTCATCATTGTGTTCCCATTTTTAGGATTTAGAGATTTTTGCTTTGTGTGGAGCCTGGGATGTGGTGCGCTCAATTGCAGAATATTGGTGTAGCTGTGTTGTGTGGAGTGAGGAGGAACAGTGCTTTCATATCAAAGGTTTGTTAGCAGTACATGCTTTTTCAAATGTTTGAACCTTCTCAGTGATATTGCTTTTATAAAATTATAAATGTAGGCTGCTGCCAAGTGCCATTATTATCTGCTTAACATCAGATCAGGGAAGTTAGGACAGGGTAATGTTTATCTGCATTATTGCCATGGGCAGCAAAACTGGTAATATTTTTTTAGAATAAATACCTCATTTAACTCATTTATGTTTGCTGTGTCATTTGCAAAAGGCTGGCAAACAAATGTCTGCCAGAATCTGCCAGTATGCTATGAAGACATGGGGGCCGATTGAGGTGAGCATATGCCAACTTGCGTATTGAATATGAGTGATTTTGCACTGTACATTTCACTGCTTAGATACAATACAATACGATATGTCCAGGGAGCTGGTACTCAACACGTACCCAATTTTAGATGCTTGGGTTAGGATTTTATGCTTAAAAATGCAAATGTTCACTGACAGGTCATTGTGATCATTTAGTAGCTCAATACGTATGGGATGCTCAATATATTTTGATTTGCGTGCTGCTTTGCATAAGCCACATGGATTCGAGTTCTCAGCATTTCATCTGTGGTAGAACCGACCCAGCGAACTGATCCCCTAGCATATGGAACATCTCTCCATATACTTGGGGTTCCACAAGAGCTCATCATTCACAGAAACCACCCTATTTCCACAATCTGCAAACTATAATTATCTAAAAATTATTCAGGACTATTAAAATGTAATTGCCCCTCAGAAATATTGTACTCATGAACACTCAAAAAAGTAAAAAATTGGGGCCTATATATGCCATAGGACAAGCTGTGCTATAGCTACATTTTGGTATGATATGATATAGCTGACTGATATTTGTATACAGTTTCCTTATTGCATTTCATTTTAAATGAAAGTTATCAAATTGGCAAGGAAAAACGTAAAATGTGTTATTGATATAGGTTAGTGTAGAGCAGGGGTAGGCAACCTACGGCTCTTCAGGTGTTGTCAAGTCATGCTTTGTCTGGTATCAATTATGTCTTTGCAGTTAATGCATGCTGGGACTTGTAATTCAACAAAACATAGAGAGCTGCAGGTTGTCTTCCCCTGGTGTAGAGGGTAGTTCGTCTGGCAATCTAATTGGTTGTCCCTATTTTGTGTCTGCTTGTGTCTCTTTCCACCCAGTACACTCCTATCATCCCATAAAGGTTATGGAGAGGGGGTAGTATACTTCAACTAAAAAGACTATAAAATTATTGCAGTGATCATTTATTAGAACAGTTCTTTCTAATAGCACAAAATACAATAGCTACCTTATATCTATGGCAGCCTTGTAGCACTGGCACTTTAATGGAGATGGAGATCTCAGAAGCTGTTAGTACTTGTTTATCAGTACAAACATTTAGCACTTTAGTAAGATTTAGCTGTTCAATACCTAATAATAAGATTAATAGTGGACATTTATCAGAGTGTATATAGGCAGCTTGAAGCACTAGCACTTTTTCTGAAGATTTTATGCTGCTATTTATATGCTGCTACATGACATTGCTGCTTTTTGATTTCACATAGAAGTAATTATATAATAATAATTTCAACCAGTGACAGCACCAGCACATTAGCAGCTTTTGACAGCATTTTATGAGGTTCACACTATGCTGCTAGCTATATGCTGCTATGAGATATAGCTGCTTTTTCAGCGGCACTAGCACTTTTACGGCACTAGCACTTTTAGCAGCTTTCCACAGCACCTTTTGCTGCTATATGGTATAGATCTTTATCTAGTATTATCAGTACGGTAAACATTATTTAGCACCAGCACTTTTCAATACGCTGCTCCATGTATATGCTGCTATAAGAAGTTACTGTCTCAGTCACAAGTCACAGTCATGTGATATAATTAATATTGTAACATATTTATATTAACTCAATTATAAACACATACGGTGTACTACAACTGAGAATTAAGGCTGGGACAGATCAATAGTGCAATTAATATATATATATATAATTCTATATTTTTATATTTCGCTGCTATTCTTGTGAACCCCCATGAATTTTGTTATTATGTTACAATAAAGAATTAATTGTTTTAAATCTAATGAGGTACAGTAAACAGGAGCCCCTTTTGTTTCTTGTCTCAATTGTACAGTCCTATCAACCGCTGGACCTCAACTATCATTACATGCATACATCATAAGATACCTAAATGTGAACATTTAACTATACTGCACTATTACCATCCTCCATGGTTATTGTTATGTTTTCCTTTTCCATCCCATACTACTACACAAAAAACATACATGAGGGCTACTACTCCTATGCTATACTACATTAAATCAAATCAAATTGCCAGCTTCAGTGAAAAAGATGGGTTTTTAAGTCAGTCTGAGCGATCCATGTTAAAAAAAAAAGTCGGCTACTGTTCAGAGCTGGCTAAAAAGACGTGGTTTAACTGGGTCTTACCTGGCTTATCTGAAAGCAAAAAGCCTGCTTTTCACAGCTTGTCTGACAATTGCTGATTGGTTAAAAAAATCATGTGTTTCAGAGTGACTTTTACTGTTAATTAANAGCCGACTTCAATGTGAACTGTGCAGACCCAGCTTTTTAACAAACATGCTTTTTTCACTGCATCAGCAATTTCTTTGGCTCTACACGTGGATCTATCCCCGGCACTGTCAAGGGCTGGTAATCTGAACATGGTAATATTTGCATTCAGCTGGGATTATTATTGATTCATATTTTGTTTAATGATTTTCTCATTAATCTGTTGTAATTATTATTACAGGGATGCATTTTTTTGTCTTGAAGGTGTGATGCCCCCAGATGAATATCACAGCAATGTTGATAACTCTGCCTATACAAATGCACTGGCACAAATAAGGTGAACATTGCCTTGACAAAATGAGGGAAGGGGGTTAGGATTTATCTAGATGTTGTATTCTTTAAAGGAATGCAAGTTTAAGAACATAAGGACATAAACTGAAAGCTGGAAAGTAGTAGGTTTAGAGGGAATGTGAAGAATATAGGTTGGATAAATAAAATTATCTGTCAAATGATATTTTTCTAAGGAAATAAGAGTTGTATGTATAGACAGTTTTAGGCGTAGGCAATAGTAGTTACAAACAAATTNTAGTGCTGTATACTACAGCGTGACCCTACACCAGGATTCAATCCACTAAAAGTGGATGCCATAGAAATAATTATCAGTGCTGAGGTCAATGGTTGTATTACTATACTTATGTAGCAGCTGTATCTTGGTTTATGTACATGTCTTCAAACATGTTGCAGGAATCCTTTATTTGTGGTAGTTTGGGCAATCTCCTGGTTAGTTCTGTTCCTTACGTTTTTTACATTTATGTTTTTTAGATTTGAGGTTATACAGTTGGCATTGTTTTCTTCTTTGTCAATAACTCACTGAACCCATATATCAGTCACTAGCTAAAAATATCTTATCCATATTTTGTACTTTATGTATTCTACTTTTGATTTAAAATTGTGATCTGTTTTTTATTCTTCCCATTGTCAGTTTGAACTTTGCGGTAGACTTGGCTGCAGATTTGAAAGTTCAAGTTCCAGACACTTGGAAAGACATAGCAAGCAAAATTAAAGTTCCATTTGAACGATTGCTAAATTACCATCCAGAATATGATGGCTACAAGATAGGTAATTGGATGTGAATATATGATGTAGCCACAAGTTTACAATTATATATCTGATATTTTGGGAAATTGTAAATGCAAAATTATGTTGTTCTTATATTTTATGTCCTTGTTTACAGGTCACAAACACAATTATTTTTAAATGCTTGAATAATGATTCTATATTTCATATATACCTTGAATAAACTTTACATAAATCCCACAGACATATAGTAAAAACGAATAAAGAATAATGTGCACAATTTATAAACTTAATTCATATATAATATACACAAACAATATAATAACGCATTAAATATTTTAAGAGCCAGTACTTATGATAAATCGGCTGAAGCAATGTAAAATATTAAATATCATGCATAGACACATCTCGCATTAAAAATCTTTTAAATCATCCTATTCAGTCTCTTCCCTTATCTTGTTAGATCCTCAGAAATCAATATACACAGTTTTGAAGAGTTGTTAGAGTTAGGATATAACCAGTTCAAATATATAGTATTTTCATACATTTGGCTCCCAGACTAGGGTAATATATCTTTACTCACAGTCGTTCTTTTTAGTCATGGTTCCATATAATATATATCCAGCAGGGTATAAGATGATTTAAAAGCTTTTTAATGTGAGATGTGTCTATGCATGATATTTAAGAATTAATAAAACAATTGAGTTCTACATTGCTTTAGCCGATTTATCATAAGTATTTGGCTCTTAAAATATTGAATGCGTTATTATATTGTTTGTGTATATTATATATGAAGTAACACACGAATACTATTTGACAGCGGTTGATAATTATATTTATCAAAACCTTTTCAACAAGTAGCTAGTCTCTAAACATATATCAACAATACATAGGAGCCATCAATCCAAAGGTCCACCACTAGCTAAAGGTGAATAAAACATNACTTTTATTTAAAAAGCCTATTAAAAATTATACCCCAAGGGAAACATATATATAAATCAATAAACCATAATGAAATAAATACCAAATGCAGGACTGATAGAAGGGAAGGGTAACGTGTACTAAACTGACCCTAATTGTCCCTCAAATTCCCTATCTAGCAGACCTCTCCCTAACCTAACAAAAATCAGGGTAGCCGCCCCGATAAGGGCGACCCTGTTCAGGAAGCACCTTACCCTGATCTTGCTGGCCGTCCCTATTGGTCCCTAATCAAATAATAATGAGACATAAAAACCATCTGGTATGTGTAAATTAATACAGCATTACAATGGCCTGGAAATATAAAGAATTCCCTAAAGTTCCCAACTTCTTTATATTTCCAGGCCATTGTAATGCTGTATTAATTTACACATACCAGATGGNTTTTATGTCTCATTATTATTATATATATGAAGTATATATGAAGTAAGTTTATAAATTGCGCACACTACTATTATTTTTCCTATATAGTAAAAATATTCTTACCATGTCTGCGAGGCCTTCAGTGACTTAGGAACAGATTCAAAGTTTTTGGCGGCCACAGCTAGCGGCAGCCAGTTCCATCAGAATCACGCTCAGGGAGAAGGGCATGTCATATGGCCCNCATCCCTGCGCACAGCTTACTAGGGCAGAGGCTCCAGCTGCTGTAGCCGGAGCCTCAGCCAATGTTTACATTTTTTGTTAAAAAAATATAGTATTTTTTTTAAATAAACCACATACTTATTAAGTTTATTTAACTTATTAAGTTTAATTTGTAATTCATTTGTTTATATATCATTTGGGATTGTTTTGAATCTTCTGATTTTCAAATAGGTGAAAAGGTAAAACAGGCAGATGTTGTGTTGCTTGGTTTCCCACTAATGTTTCCAATGACTCTTGAACAACGCAGAAATGATCTTAAAATCTACGAAGCAGTAACAGATCCTGGTGGACCTGCCATGACATGGGTAATAATACACTCTGACACAGATTAAATAAATCCTGATAAGTGCATAATGTGCTAGTCATAGTAGAAATTTGTACTGACGCAGTAAAACTAAATGGTGCTCAAATTTATAGCCTAATTAATTCATAATTATAATGATGCTTCATCAATTTGTCTTTTAGAGTATGTTTTCAGTTGGATACATGGAATTAAAAGAGGTTAAAAGTGCACAGCAGCAGTTAAAGAAGTCATTTGCCAATATAACGGAACCTTTTAAGGTCAAATTTTTATAACAATATGGATTTTGTGCTCTAGCAGTTTAAAATTGTTAAAACTAAATGTGATGGTATTGTTATTACTGTATGATTTAATTTAATTTAATTGTTTAAATAATTTAACTTTTTTAATGAAAAGGAGCTTACTGAATAAAAGGGCTTACTGAAAAGGAGCATTTGTTTGAAATCTGCAAATGGATGCTTATAGACTTTTTGTTTGAATTTTACAATCAAGTTAAAAAAAATAAGTACAATTTTTTAAAATAGAAAGATTCGAGTAGAGAGTAGAATGTGAAGTCGCTTCTCAGGATTAATAAATAATATATTATTCACTATTGTGAATTGAAAATAGTTTTTCAAAACATGATGCTAAAATTGTGTTTAATTTGAAAATGGGGTGATTTAAATTAAGAAAAATGACTTGCTACTTACACTAATTACCTCCTAAGTTTTTGGAGGAATTGCAGGCTATTTGACATGCTACTGCACGTGCAGCAGCATTATACAGCTCACTTTTTAATTTAAACACTATGGGACATTCGCAGCTCAGGGTCAGTTCTGTGTTAAAAGCTAACTTTAAATCTGCACTGTTTGGATCCCCTACACTCCATTTCAGTATGGTTCTGCAAAGCTGCAAGTAGTCTCCATTTTTTAGTTTATTCATTGCTTATCATTATAATTGTTTTATGGTTGCAGATATGGACTGAAAATGCTGATGGATCTGGTGCAGTCAATTTCCTTACAGGAATGGGAGGATTCATGCAAGCTGTACTTTTTGGTTATACTGGATTCAGGTTNGTGTCTATTGTTGATTACTGATCTAGCAGGGCAATTCTTCCTTTTCTTTCTTATTTTTTATATTTTATTTTTATTGTTTATCAAATACTGCCATAGTGTTAAATAAAAACAAACATTACATTAAAAAGTGTATAGAATAAAAACAAATATAAAAACAAGTATATACTATAGACTATTGAATCGCTTGCACTAAAAGTATATTATGAAATCATAAATACATTATTATATTTATACCCCCAAATTATTTCGTTTTAAATTTATTTTCATTTAACACTTTAGGAAATACTGTTCGTAACTGGAACATCCAAAATAATTAACAAAAACATAATTTAGTGAACCTGTATCCACGTCTTGTGTTTTTGATAACTTCCAAACCTATAATACTTAAACCAAAAGGATTTTTATTGTGTTTCAATAGAAAATGTCTTGCAACATTATGGGGTATATTTACTAAGCAGGGAGTTTGCTGGGGAATTGAAAAGTGGGGAAGTTGCCCATAGCAACCAATCAGATTCAAGCTTACATTCTCCAGTATGTAAAATGAAACTGAGAGCTCGAATCTGATTGGTTGTCATTGCCAACTTCCCCACTTTTCAATTCCCCAGCAAATTCCCTGCTTAGTAAATATACCCCTATAACAACAATTTAGAGATCTGGGGACTTATTCAGATTAGTGAGTAAGGAAAAAATGGTGCAGGTGTAGACCTGGGCAAAAGACAACACTGAACTGCAGGGGAGGCAAATATGAATTGTGAAAACAGAATTAGATTTAAAATGTCAAGTTTAAAGCTCAACTCTAATTTACAAATTAAACATAACATAAAGCCTTAAAGTTGTTTGTATAAAGGTAAAGCATTTTCTCTGTATGAAAAAGAATTAAAATTAATTTGCACCACACAAACGCAAATTAAGCTTGTCGTGAATTATTTAACTGCAAAACTGAACATCCTGATCCTCAGTCTTGTCCGACAAAGCTTTAGAACATTGTATTAGTCTTAAAGTTTTATTAAATTAATCCAGTAAGCACTTAACCACCCTGTAATAGTAAAAAAAAACTATATATATTTCAGGATATATATTTCAGATGTATATTTCAGGATGTTTGATTTAATATGTGCATTCTTTTTTGCTTTATAACAAATTTTTTCTTTATATAGAATCACTAAGAAAAGTCTGGACTTTGATCCAATTTTCTCTGAAGATTTCACCAAACTTCAAATTANTGGGGTCTGTTATCTCGGTAATAAACTTAATTTCACTTTTACAAAAGACCTCACAACTGTAAAGCTGACTTCAGTGCTTGGGCCCAGAAATGATGCATTAGTAATTTCATTTGGACAATTAACACCTTATTTACCATTATACATTGGTAAGTCACAAATAAACTACTATAATGCTGTAATATATTACTGTAGTTCTGTGTACATTATAATCATATGAACAGTCATTGAAAATTCCATTTTTATTAATAGCTATTTTTGTTTGCTTCTCCTTTCATAGGTAAGGAAGTGTCATTTCCAACCAAAGCTGGCCACATTCAACAAAATACTTCCTGTATTCCACTTTAACTTGTGTTTCCTCTAACCACTCTAACCATTTATATTGAAAGAGATGTCTCTTGTTTGTAATTATATATAAATATACATACTACTACATCTCTAAAGGGAAATCTGAAAAGTATTTACTGATCATTGTGTACATCAAAAATCACACCTGGAAATCTGTATCTATTTGAATTCATAGTATGCTTTGACCTTTTAAAATTCCCATGCAATTTTATACCTTGTAATGCAAAAATATATGACTTACACAAATTATAAACTGTAATTTGTATTTTTGTTTATCCAGTGATGGTTTAATTTAAAGCAAATAACCAACAATTACCACCTGTACCACTAGCACAAGGAAGAAATAGCACAATCAATTATAAAATAAGCAGAAATTATAATATAAACATTNAATTCACCTCTAAGCTGAGCATATATTTTGAATATTGCATAGAGCTAGTGAGACCTATTATGCCAGATTGGCGTATCAGGATCAACACCCTCAACCTGAATAACATGATTTGCTAGTCTCCACACCTCCAGGGCTTGTTTAACAATAGGATGAGTGCGTTTAGTAGATTTGCTAACAAGCAAGGCCTGCAGGAGCGTGTAAGTGGAGTTACACTTAAGGCTGTTGGGAACAAACCCAAGGTAATAAATGTGCTAATTGAAATTCAGTATAATACAGTCTAAAATGTTGGTAATTTGGTAATAGTCATTCTTCACTCTTAGATTGACAAAGGGTAGTTATCTTAACTTTAGGTTTGCGGGTGGCCCAGATAAGTATAGTAGACTAATCAGGGAGGCAAAACATTTTAGGTACACCGGGGAATGTTGAAACACATACAGGAACAAGATTGATCCGTCGAGGGAATGTTTCTGCCATTGGTAAAATGTATTTTTAGTAAGTTTGCAACAAATAAAACTAAAGACAAAGCAAAATTCTATTATACAAGTTAATAAATAACAGAAATTAGCTTTGTCTTTAGTTTCATTTGTTGCAAGTCCTTGATATTGAAGACAAAGCAATAAGTGATGTTCCCTACAGTAGCGCCATATTATCCAATTATACAAGTAAACAATTTTTTTTTAAGATAATGAAAAAACAATAAAAGGGGAAAATAGGAGAGTTGTAACATAGGGGTATATTTACTAAGCAGGGAGATTTCAGTGAAATCAGATTTGAGTTCACATTCTCCAGAGTGTAAAATGAAACTGAGAGCTCAAATCTGATTGGTTGCCATGGGCAACTTCCCCAAATTCGAATTTCACTGCAATCTCCCTGCTTAGTAAATATACCCCAAAATCTTACACTAAACCAACGGATACTAACTGATACATTCCGAGACAGAGTTTGCATCATCCTAACTGGCTTAGATCAGTACCTCTGAGCCAGTTTACAAGAATAAATCATAAGAAATCATAAGAAAGCATTGGAAACTCCTATTGAATGATGAAGATTTAAAAAGGATGTATAGATAAGACCCCCAAGTTTGTATATAGGAGAGCAGAAAGTTTAAAGAATATATTAGTAAGAAGTGCAATCCCCCCAAAAAGAAAAATGTAATCAAAAGTGAAGGTTTTTTCAGGTGTAGTAACTGCCATGTATGTAGAACAATGAGAATGAAGGATACTAAAACAGTACAATACAAAATTGGTGAGGGAGACCCACAGACGATTTTATAACTTGTAACACTCTTAAGTGTGTATATGCAATTGAATGTACATGTTCCAAAACATACATAGGCAGAACAACAAGAACATTAAAGGAAAGATGGATGAAACATCTGAGAAATATAAGGAAAGGTGACCTTAAACATCCCCTATCGTCCCACTTTAAGAACATGCATAATGGTATTGTGGAAGAAATTAAACAGATCATGGGAATTAAAAATGTNGAGGGGGAATGGAGAAAAAACAATGCAAAAACTCAATTAGCAAAGGAAGAAATGAAGTCTATTTTTAATCATAAAACATTAGCACCAGGAGGTCTCAACAGCATATTTGAATTAAAGTGGTTTTTATAATTGGTTATATATACTGTAATTTTATGTAGCGTTTTATGATGTCCAATATTTTATTAACTGTTATAGTCAATTAGATGGAGATATAGTACCATTTATGATATAAATTATTTGTGCATACTTTTTAGAATTATTAGCATGTGTAAAATTTGTATTTCATGCACTGATATTTTCAAATATTATTACATAAGGTTTTTCTTATGCACTGTCACTTTAAGGGTTATTAGGTATAGGTAGGTCAACCTAATAGAACTGTACACACTGTCACTTTAAATAATCATCAATAGATTATAATCTATTGATGATTATTTAATCATCAATAGTGCAATTTTACTATGTGAGCAAAATTGCACTTTAAGAATGGAATCACATAGAATATAGGTTTTGTCACTATGTATATTATCAGTATATATTTTACTATTATATGTTTGAAATGACTTAAATTTATTTTATCGACATATTCGGTGAATGAGGATATGATCATTTTTATGCTATGTTACTATTTTCACGTTATGAATAGGATACATCATAAGGGGTTTATGTGTGCATGAAAACTAAATGGATTTTAGGAATGTATACGAACTATGTAACAATGTATTTTTTTGAATGGACACATATTGATGACGTCACCCGCCTATAAAAAGAACACAGGAAGAAGGCCATAGAGAAAGACAAACAGGCANAACGCGTTGGTGTGAAGCAGGTGCAGGCACTGTCAGGTTGTTTCCTGTGGGGGATATTCCTCATCCCTAGGTAGCGGTCAAGTTGGGGCCCCAAGTAATATGGACCGCTTCTAGTATAACATCTAACGGTGCGGATGCTCCCATCAGTAACCCTGATTAATGCCCACCTTTTGAAGAAACCTTGTTTTTATGAATTTTTATGTAGAAATAAAATATGTGCTTTTGAGTATAGAGAAATCTTCTCCTCCTTCAATTCAATTTGAGGCGGCATCCTGAAAAAAAAGGACATTTTATAACATCGGAGAAGCTCAGAAGGAGACGCCGATTAAGAAGCCAGACAGTGGACGTTTGTTTAAAGGATCCCAGGGCGGCTTCATTATAGAATATGCCTGAAATCTACATTACCATTGTGTAAAGGACGCTGATTAAGAAGCCGGACACTGGACGTTTGTTTAAAGGATCCCAGGACGGCTTCATTATAGAATATGCCTGAAATCTACATTACCATGTGAGTGCTACCAATAAGANATTCAGTATTTGTGTGTGTACATACTATACCATATAGCATTTTCTCTTTACATCCATATTGACTGGTATACGGAAGAAAAGGAGAGGACGAAGAGAGGTCCAGATTAAAGAAGCCCTTTATATGCTACAATACAAAAAAAGGAAATGTGAGTGTGATAAAGGGTATAAAGATCTATATGAATGTGGATGTACTTCACTATATAGCATTTCTTTTTTTACATGCACAACGGGGATTTAAGAAAATAATCACCGCATTCACATTTAGTCATTGATACAGCATGAACACAATTGGACACACATGTTTATTTGAACTTTATTGGACTTCACCATTTTTGAATAAATTCTCTTTTTTTTTCCTGTTGTTGTGTTATAAGGAGAAGCGCTACTATACTCTCTCACCTTGCATGATTTTTTTTTAAAGATCATATATTTACAGTCTCTGAGGGGTAAAAAGTCCTTCCAATTTAAAACATTTTCTTCCTCTGTTAGCTGTCAGTTTCTATGTGTACATTCTCTCTTTAATGAGGAGCACAAGAAAAACAGCAACCCTAGTGCAGATGCTTTCCAAGGATCCACTCACAATTTTGGCCACTGCAATGCTCATCAAATATAGTTTAGTGGATCGTATCCTCTGTGTATCCTCCCAATATGTGGATAAAGAAAGGGAAAACAAAAATAGTGAAGAGTGACTTGTACCATACACATGCACTGATCCTACTCACTTAAAGACCACTTGGTCTGAAGGCATATCAAAACACCTTGTCTCCTGTGTGGGAGTCTGCTTTCTGTGCTTCCATCAGGGGGCTAATTATGCGGCTCACCCGATTGTTAGCAATCGTCTCTCAATAAGCTGGATTTCGCCCTGCTCCACTGATTTGAAGATGATCACCCACTGTGGAATTACTAGTCAGATAATGACTCGACCATATGAGGCTAAAAATATTTATTTACATAAAAATAAAACTAATAGTCAGTATATTAATGCTGATCCTCGCATAGATGGTACCAATAAAGAAATAAACAGTCAATAATAAGATCTTAGTGGGCCTTGTGTGACTTTAATAACATCCAACTGAATCAAAGCAAAGATTTGCAAAGATACTACTACTGCACTAATCCTAGTAAACTGGTAATGTGACACTGGTAATGATACATTACCATTTTACTAGGATTTGTGTAGTGGTAGTATATCTTTGCTGAGAGGAGATTGTTAACATCGAGTGAGCCCCATAATTAGCACCCGAAGCACGGAAAGCGGACTCCCACACAGGAGACGACTAAGGAGTTCTGATATGCCTTCAGACCAAGTGGTCTTTAAGTGAGTAGGATCAGTGCATAGACTGTATGGTACAAGACACTCTGCACTATTTTTGTTTTTCCATTCTTTATCCACATATTGGGAGGATACGACCCACAAAGAATTCCCCAAGAACGGAGAGATGGCTGATGGAAAACTATATTCAGATCTCAGTGCACTGAGATATGAACCAAGTGATAGCAGTAACATAGGTACACCCTAACCCACCTTATATTCCCATGAGAACCATGGAATACTTAGACCCAAAATAAAGAACAGTAACAATGCCCTTTCCATCTCTCATTGATGTACCATCCCGATGTGACAGGAACCTGTGGGAAAGAAATAGAAAGAAAATCTAAAGAGAAAAAGGAAAACAGTACTTATCGTCTACATGTGGAGGAGTCAAACATAGAAGCCATCTCTAGATGGACAGCTCCCTAGGTAGAAGCTGGTGGAAGGGAAAAGAGAGAGTGTAGTTTTCTAGACAAACTCCCCCTGGCCTGCCAAGCACTGCCCAAATGAGCCATCAGCTATTTTTCCAATGCCAATATGACATTAAGAACATGTTGAAGGGTAGGTGAAGCATCATCCAGTGAGTCACTTTCTGCCCCGAGGTCTCCAGATTTGGAGGGTGAGTGGGGATCTGCACGTGGAGCAGCAGTAAAGTGCCAGGCAAATTTAGCAAGATGAGTAGAGGCTGTTGGGGCAGCTCCAGTTTTGCCTATGATGTAAATGGTCACCACTGGTAGATACTGGCAGCATGGTGAAACAGTACTGACCAGGATGCCAGCAAATATAGGTGAGTGCACGTGGACAGTAAAAATAGCATGATTTGAGAATAAGATATGGGCTGGATGATCTTAGAACTACGCGCCATAGGGATAGAAAAGGCATATTAGCATGCAGAAGTTATCACATGCCATTACAGGCTGTGAAAGTATGGTAGAGCAGTACAAAAACTGCAATTGCAGAGTCAGACAGCCAGACAGTGGAGATGGCAATTCATTCAACATGGTTTTTCCCACTCGCTCTAAAGTACATAAGTCCGGATATGGTGCTAAGATCCATAGATAAATGTGGATTGTTCATACTGAACGCTGAACCTATTCAGAGGTGCATGTTTTAGCAGAAACACACACCCATGGATAAGATACGCGAAAGCGCATTATTTTTTTGCCACAGCTGGAGCCATAAGCACAGAGGCTGCAGCTTCCACAACCACAGTCTCTGCTAGCCTTGTGACTATTTGGAAACATAGCAGTATTTTAAACCATAAAAAAACAATTCCTAAATCAATAATATTGATTAAAATNTAAATAAAATTTTTTGTCTTCTCAAACTTAGAAAATTGGTAATTTTCACATAGAAAATGTTCTGTGACTTACACTATCTCATCCCCTGCTACTGCAACTATTTAAGTCAGTAAAACTCCTCTTTTCACATTTAAACAGATTGCATTGAAGCAATATTCACAAGTAGACGAATGGGCAGCAGTNCATCCACCTTTCTGCGCACGGTCCCAATGTATGCATTCCCTGTTCTTATTTTCCTGCGCGGCTCTGTATCAGCGTACTTGTATCAACTGTTTATCACATACTCTTATTATTACATAGTAACATAGTAGTTGAGGTTGAAAAAGACGTCAGTCCATCAAGTTCAACCTATGGGGTCTCCTGCGATCCTAAATTTTATAATTGAAATTCATCCGGTTTAAATATACAAGAGCTCCCTCCTGACTAAGGTAATAAATAACTTACCAGTCATAACCCTGGATACCCTTTACCTCTAAATTCATCTATTGATCCTGCCGTCACAACCTTCTCAGGCAGTAAATTCCACATCCTCACTGCTCTTACTGTAAAGAAGCCTTTCCTCTGCTGGTTGTGAAACTTC
>JABWIB010004116.1:24446-42517 GCA_016617825.1 Platyplectrum ornatum
CTCTGTTTTTATTACCCTGCATATTTTAGTATCATCGCAAAAATAGTGACTTTGCTCTCTAAGCCATCACCAAGGTCATTTATAAATATATTAAAAATGAGCGGCCCCAGCACGGAGCCCTGCGGTACACCANTTAAAACTTTTGACCAATCTGAAAAAGTTCCATTTATCACAACTCGCTGTTCCCTATTTGCCAACCAATTCTCGACCCAAGTACAAATGTTATTTGCTAGACCCCGTCCCCCACATCTACCGCCTCACTATTGACTATCATTTCTTAGTAAAATGATCCCCACAATGTATGAATTGTAGACCATTGCTTCATAAATAAAGGCATTGANGAAATGAAAGCATTATGGTTTATTTATAGCTTTATATATTCATAATGAAATAGGTTTATATGTTGTCATAGAGTGTCTCAAGGAGGACACTGGGAGTTTTTGTCTTTTTTGAATGTCACAGTAGCTGTTAAAGGGTATTTCGTTATCCCACATACATTATCTCCAAGGGAAATTCTAAAATAACCCTGAAAAAGAGAAGATAAACATATTAATAACTGTAAAAGTTATAGGAGTTAACAGTTTGTTTTAGGATGGTACTGTGGTTAGCATTGCTGCATACATACAAAACACTAAAATCATGCTGATAATATTGGCCAGATTCAGATCTTTTGGGCAAAATCATGTTGAATTGCAGGGGAGTCAATTAATTGCAATCAGTATTACAGGTGAGAGATGATGTTTGCAGCCCAAGTCTAATAACAGTGTAACAGTAACGCTGGTCATTATCTGTATGCAAAAATAAAGTATTCCCCCTTGCATGCACACACATTCATTTTACCTCCCTTGCAATTCATCATGATTTTACCCACTCTTGAAAAATCTTTTGATTGGAACAATTTATCTTATAGTGTATGCCCAGCTAAAGTCATTAGTGCCTAAGGATCTAATCTGAGATTTACATAAATCACACTCAAAGCCCTGACCCCTGGATGGCAAAAACCTATCTTTTGCTGACATCATCAGGCCTTACCTGATGTAGTATTGATCAGAGTTGAGAAATCACTGCCTCAGCCCAGATGCTGGGAGATTTGCAGACTGTGTGAAATTCAGCAGTCTCCTGGACATTCCGTGAAACTATCATTTACTTGATGACTCTATCATTTGACTTTGATATCTTAACACAATAGCTATATATCCAGTTTTTGTGCAGTTGTATAAATATCATGCAAAGTTTGGAATTTGTTATTTAATATACTTTCCATCTTGAAGATAGAAAGTTACTGTAGACACAGGCAAACATATCTTTAGGTAGAGTATACAGTGTACTTGTCGAAATAAATATTAAATGAGATTAATCCTTACTTTCTCTCCCCAGTCAGTGCCATAGCTGTTTTTCACAATCCAGTACTTTTCTATATATAAAATATTGCGTAAGTTTACACATGCAAAAACATTTTTATTAATACATATAAACCAATAATATTAAAACCGATCCAGACCCCGCTTGCACTGTGACACACTGTATCCTAACTCCTATGCCAGCAAGTATAGGCATCTCCATTCACATATATGGGGATACAGTAAAAGGGTCACTTGCCCATATATTGGCAAAAAATGGGAAATTGAATGAATTGCATGTATGGGCAACTCACTGTACACAACCTGCCCCCATTTAGGGATAGATTTACTAAATTCCAGAAAACAAGGTGTTGTCCCTAGTAACCAGTGTCATTCTAGCTCTCACTTTCCTATTACATACTTGACAATATCAACTAGAATATGATTGGTTGCAATGGGCAACACCTCTACTTTTACTTTTCNGCAGTTTAGTAAATCCAGACCCTAGTCTGTATTGATCTGGTCCATTATACTCAAAAGAAACTAAATAATGAAGAAATATTTCATTTAAATATATGTTTCCCAAAANTTCTGCTTAAGGACCCGTTCTCAGTCCAATCCTCAGCTGCCAGGTTTATGTATCTACTACTCCATATCCAGCTTACTTCTGAACAGTGATTGGCAAATAGTGTAGAATTTGCGTTTAACAGCGAGTATTGAGAACTTTTCATGCAAGGTCTGGGCCTAAATTTACTCAACTGTGGGTTTCCCAGTTTAATCCTCAAAAGTCCCCAAACTAGACGTGTGAGCCAAATTTGAACATTTCCAAANTAAAATTCTGCTGAGATAAGAAGATACTCATGTCCCTTTCATTCTGAACTGCTGATGTCCTGAGCAGACAGACTGCAAAAATAATGTTTTCATGACACATAGAGAAACACATGTTAAGGACAGGCTGGGAACAACATTGATTCAAGGTTAGGGCTTACAATACAATATGCTTTACATGATAAATTGCTTTCATGTGTGAAAGGGTTTGTTCATGTGCCATTTAAAACTTAAACATGATCAGTTATTTGGTTTTGCATAGATGATATTATTTTGTTTTCATCTTACCTTTAACATATCCTACTATTAACACCACATGGTTCACATAGTAAGGATCACAGTTTTCATGGGTAGTATGAATTACTCCCTTTTTATAATGCTATGGATGGAAAAAGAGGTAAGGTAAGTAATTGTTGTTTACTTNGTCATTTTATGATACATCCTTGACTTGACTTACCTGGAGTGCTTCGCTATTAATTGTAACAGTGAGTGTCCCATTGTTGCCAACATAAGATGCCATGACTGAAAACAATACATACATAAATAAAATGTTAAAGTTTGTATAAAATAAATGGAGAACTTGATTTAGATTTGTAACTGTTTTCCACATGCTGCTTGAGTTTGGCATGGGTTTAACACAACTTCATTACCTATGGGACAAAGGATATATGAGCATATGTTATCTGTTTCCAGTGTATATTGTCGGAATCGTTTGAAACAGCTTTTGATCATCTGCTTTGGTATTTAAGAGCTCCTAATTATAACAGATCAATGACGTCCTGATGACTGGAGGAATCTTCAGTATGTAGTGGCACATAAGTACGCTTGCTGAAGTGGGTGAAAAATGCACAGATGACCACTAAATATGCGCGAGATGTGCCCCCTGGTTCCCTGGGACGGACCTGTGGCCCCCGGCCACCAACATTATGCTAGGNGGGCTGGGGGAACATTTAAATTAAAGGATTTGGGAAGCAAGTGGGTACAGCAGTCATGCAGACAGCAGTCACTGCAAAATAAAGTTAAGGTAGAACAGTGTAACTTTAGTAAAGCTGTGGTCTCACCCAAGAACCACCATCGGCTGCACACCCAATAATAAAACGTAACCTTTAATAATCGCTATAAAATATCCAAAAAATGAGCATTTATTATAATATAAAATATATTACTGGGCTAAGGATGCTAATTGTTATGACTCTTACCACTATAAAATAAGAATGGTGCTCATTGTAGAGTATCCCCAAATATAATGACAAATCAACAGTACGAAGGAATCATCGCACCATTAGTATTTAAACATATTAATAAAGTGTTTACAATTGTAGTAGGACATTAGGAGTATCAAACACTCAATCAAAAACCCCAGTAGTAGTCTAGACTGCATGAGAAGGGTGTTATACAGAGTCCAGCATATAACTGCGAGCCACGATTCTGTTACACCAGAGGCAGAGGCTAATNTGCTTGATGATTATTACTTTCCTATGTAGGAATATCCATTTATACTGAGCAGAAANGTTTTCAGTTGCTCTACAAACACTGTATAAGGCATTGGAAAGTGATTAATTATTAGTTAGCTTAATACTAATATTTCTTGTTATTTTGTGTGTTACCTCCAGTATGCATATTCTTACCTGTCTCATTTTTTGGGAGCATTTGAAAATCATCAATCCACGCAGTGGGGGTAAGATCTTTCCTACATGTTCTCTGCATAGTCAAATACTGGTATTCATCCTCATGAACCAAGCCCCCTTGTGAAAGAAAAATCATTCACATGATGAAATGTTAAATGTGGAGAGCCCTAATGAAAACACTGAAAAATGTTATTCACAAATGATTGTAAATTCTTCATGGCATGGAGACAAATGTGCTAAAAAGAATTTTTTCAATTCCAAGACATCTCTGGTGGTCTCTTGGTTTGAGGTTTGGTAACAATTNAGTTCATTAGAATGCTTCACATTTATTGTAATGTTCAGATGATGCTTTATGACACGGTTTTAGATCCAGTTGACTGTGGCAACTCTTCATAATGTAGGCAGCATTATGAAAAATGCTGTTTTCCGCAACATACATATGAAAACATAAAACAAATTATAGTTCTTATGTTCATATATGTTCTATTCGGATCTGTATCCAAAGGCTATTTGTGTACAGGGAGTGGGAAGGTATGTCTGCGGATTCCCCTATGCATTGTGGGAGTGATTTTTCCCCCATACGTATGCGGGTCACTACACATTTAGTTAAGCAATTCCAATGTTTGGTTCTCTGAACACTGGAATTGCTTAAGTTAGCATCCAGCCCAATATCTTTCAAGAAAACATTTTCTACACTGTTATATCACCTCCACCAGTCTCTAATGATATGATTAAAATGATAAATTCTTAAGGTAACAAAGCAACAATCTGATTTTACATTCCTTTAGTTTAGTGTATATAGGCCTTTAAATTAAAAGCCAGGAGTGAAATGTTGCATAAAATTACTATATTAGCCAACATATCCCCTTATCTTGAGTCATCCTACCCAACCCCCTGCTACTGTTCCCCCAGCTGTCTCAGATCCAGGATATTAGCATGCCACTGCTCTGTGTATGGTGCTGCTGGGGAAAAGTTGCAGTAGTGGTAATGAACACTCACTCATCCACAATTGGCTTACACCTATAGGCGCTGGGAGGTGGGTATGTGCAATGTATTTAGAGCTGTAATTTGCAGCTTAATGACAACTGAGCGCTGGTTAAAAACACTAAATAAACAACTAAGCAGCAGTAGATCATCAGTAGGAAGACTTGTTTTTTCGGCAGAATGTTGGCTGATGTGTCAGAAGGACAAGGGGACTCAAGTATACTTTTGCTTGGGCCCTTCGAATTCTAAGGGCAATTCTGACTATATATTATGTTTCTTACCCTATGTGCTGGCTCAGACCTGTTNAATATCTCACCGAAACTATGTGGACATTTGGGAAAAGGCTATTAGAATTGGCGGCATTCAGTCTCCCTATCTCTCCAGTACTGCCAGTTGTGCTTTGATCATAGGATAACATCGGCCTCCTAGTGAAATATCTTATAAGATTCAACAGGGAGATATCCTTGGTCATGATAAATTGTTGAAAACCCTTTTTTTGGGTATATTAGGTTATGACCCTTTAATCTACNCCTTAATCCACTCTATATTAATTGTTAACTTTTTTATGATTTTATGAATTAATTATTAAATGATTTGATATAATAAATGTTAACTTTACACCAATCGTAGATTTATAGTTTTTATAAAAACATTTTTTCTTTCTTTCTGTGTTCTCTTCCCCTATCCTCACTAAATGCGCGGTTGCTCTTTGTTCTATATGTTTCTTACCTTGCTCCATAACAGTTATATATGCCTCCCAAGGGTAACCTCCTTTACAGCCCCTATCACATGGTCCACAGTCAATAACCTCTGGAAAGAAAACACAGAGCATTAGTTTGTGGGAAATATTAATAGCCCACTCGAGAGGAATAGCTACACACATCCAGAAAATCATAGTATGCTGGGACAGTTTGCATCCACAGAATGGCATATTCATGACGATACTCTTAAATGATAATTAATGCAATATAATATTTTATACTTATTGAGATGTGAGACAAAGGTGGGTAGTGTGNACACAAGTGTGACNCACCATTTCTGGCAGTGTTCTGTTCAGCATAGGCAGATGTCTGTACACTGTGTAGCGAGTCACAATTTATTCAGAAGATATATAGCTTATATCTGCTGTACAGATGTCAATTCCCATTAATATTTATGAATAGCCAGTGGCATAGCTACAGGGNGCGCAGCGGTCGCGATTGTGATNGTTCCACTGAGCTATGGGGCCACAGGATTTACAGGAGGATTGGAGGATCAATTGATCAGAATCAAGGAAGATTATCCGTGACCACAACTACCAGGCCTGAGGGGGCGGGGGGGTAGAGAGAGACAGACAGACATCCTGTTGGTGCCTTTGCAGCTCCACTGTTATATCATATAAAGTGCTGCTGACATTCTCAGCAGCACTTTACATNATATAACTTGGAGCTGCAGAGCCACAGGGTAGATGCTATTTCCTAGTTGGCTAAAGGACCTCTGATGTCATCATGTCCATGTGACCTAGGTGGAGCTATTCTTCTTGCTTGCTACAAACAGGTAGTTTTCCCGGTGGTCTGACATGTCTGCTTGTGTACTTGAGATCTCTGTAACTAGGAGGTGAGTCTCTGGGTCTGTCTGTCTTTCCCCCCCTCTCTTTCTCTCTCTCTCCATCCATCTCCCCCTGGATCTGTCTCTTTCTCGCCTTTCTCTCTCTTCTCTCTCCTCTTCCCCGCCTCTCTCTCTCTCTCTTCCCCCCTTCTTTCTCTCTCTCTCTCTCTCAGCTCATTTGTGAAGTCACAAATTTGTGCCTTCTGACAAGCACCTAAAGAAAAAAAGGAAGGAAAGAAAGAAAGAAAGAAAGAAAAAAAGGAAGGAAAGAAAGAAAGAAAGAAGAACGGTGAGAAGCAGATAGGGTTGCCCCAGTAATTTTGCCAGGAGGCCGGTGGCAGTATTTTTTTTTACCAGCAATAGTATAATATTTTACATTGTATTATATTATATTTAGCATTGTACCTATCCTGTCACTTATATACACAGCAATGTATATATATTTTTATTTTTTAAGATCCTGGCTGCTGGGCCAAGAAGGTTGCAAAATTATATCTGCCCCAAGCCACACACCCTTTTTTACCCTGGCCAGTATTTTCTGGTGAGGAAGGTGGCAACCCTAGAAGCAGTACAGAGGGTAAGTGGATACATACACACACACACACACACACACACACATACATACATACATTGAATTGTTCAGAAGGACTTGAAAATATGTCAGATCCTCTCTAAAAAGTTCATTGTGTATATTGTTATAGAGCCACAGAAGAATATCATATATAAGTATAATAAAAGAGGAAGGTTAGTGTGTGCAATACAGAAAGACACTCACGTTGCACTGATAAGTTCTTTGGACATCCATTAATCCCCCACTGTGCTTCAATGTTTGCGACAGTTGCAAATGCCCAACATGAGCAACATGGTCCCTGGAAAATATAGTGTGAACACTGTCCATATAAACCTTGAAGGTGGCAGATACCGATATAAATAGTAGGTGAGGTAAACAAGGGTAATTAATTGGTATACAATGGATAGTCAGTATACTAGGTGGCTGTTGGGATGAACCCCTTGCATCATCTATAAGTCGCAAGGTCTCAGGTGATATTGTGGTTGTGACAATCAGCCTGGACCATCTGTCACTGCTTTTCCACCACTGACTACTTTCTAACCAATATTCCTGCCAGCATATTTCTCTTGTCTACTACATAGACCAATATCTGCATAACTCTGATATCAAAAGCCAAAGGTATCCTTGTGATAATGCAGAAGATGCAGTAGGCTCCACAGGCATCTATGGTGCCTATAAGCAAAGCCAGGGNCGTCATCAAGCTCCATTGCAGTAGGTTTCTACCTACTTCTTGTTGAAACTTGCTGGAATCATGGTGTTTAGTCAATTGTTTCTCTGCCTAAACCTAGCAAGGACCACATCCCAGGTCAGTTCATGCTGCCCAATATTCCTGCTTAAACAGGATTTTAAAATCTTCTCCACAATAATGGCTCCTGATCATTGTTTTGAAAGTTTGTTTGTTTGTGTCATACACACACTACATGTTTTCGTAAAGCATTTAAATTATGATGCTTTCATGCTTTATAGAGGTCTAGAGAGGGACACATTCTTTCTCCCTTAACTATCTTAGACCCTGTGATGCATCTCATTATTATTAATATTATTAATGTTTATTTATATGATGCCACAAAGTTTGCCATACAATGCAAAGCATCTCAAAAGGGGGAACAAAACATACAGTTTGTAGGGGTATGCTTTGCTACAGTATACTATGTGTAGCAACAGGGAAAACAGGGCTTTATTGTTGCCTTAGTGTTCTCTGTACCAGTCAGGTTATGAGGGCTGTGTGATTAGTATCCTTTTCTAGCAGCCCTGTAGCTGCAGGTTATAGTGTTATAGTGGGTCATACACTTTGCAGTCATACACTTTTTCATGCCCTGCTCTTTGCCAGTATCCCTGTTATCCTGTATGTTTCTGCTTTGCACTCTTGTATTGCTGGCTATTTCTAGACCTTTTGCAGGTTGTGGACATCAGCTTGTTCAGTGCATTATTTACTTAAACATTTACCATGTAGTTATTGCAGTTATTATAGGCCATGTATTTCTTACCTGGTTTTTTACTTGTGAAATGACTCCTCTGGTTCTCCAGTCACAGCGAGCTGGGAATGGAGTTACTGTTGTTGCTTCTTTAAGGATGGGTAAATCCAAGACAACATTGGAATTTATACCATAACTCCTAAATTCTTCAGCTATTTAGAAATCACAAATTATAATCAGAATATACAACAAAAAACAAGAATATTCACAAGCAGTTATAGACTGCCCATTTTTGCTGATCAATTCCTTCATGATTTAAATTACCCAATGTTGCCTAGGCAAAGTAAAGATTCCTCAATGTCTTCAGGCAAAGGCTGCAGAACGTCTCTAATCAGTCTTTACCACCAAACATACAAGTAGGTACAATATATTTGTGTGTGATTGGCTTCATGATGTATTTGTATAGTGTTGAGGAAGAGTTAAAGTATAACAATGGTGCTTGTGATGTAGCCACTGACTAGAAAAATAATCTATGTCTAGCCAGAGCTAGGGACATACTGGGAGCCATCAGGTGACTTGAAAACTCAACTAAAAAACACCAGCAAAAGAAGCTTTGTTTGTATAACACTCAAAATTAAATGTTCTTAATATGCAACATATACAAATGTGCCAGCAAAATATTAAAAGGATAGATAATTGAAGACTCCCCTAAATGTATCCCATTTAATGTATAGACCACATGCTTGTTATTGTTTCCTAAATGCATAGTTTTACATTTATCTTATATCTCATCTTTCATTTGGCTGTCCAATCTTTCAGTTTATGCATATTTTAGTATCATCCGCATCACCATTGTCTAAATTCTTACTCACTTCCTCAGAGAAGCTAGTTAGATGAGCTTGACACAACCTGTCCCCCATAAACCAATGATGAGTCACAACAACAAACATGCAATCTATACATGAAATGGGATTAATTTAGGGGAGTCTTCAATGGAGAAGGATTTGGGTGTGACAATAGACTTAGTAATAGGGGACAATGTAAATCAGCAGCAGCAAGGGCCAATAAGATATTAGCATGTATAAAAAGGGGCATAGATGCATGGGACTTTGTAATTTTACCATTCTATAAATCGTTGGTACGGCCTCATCTGGAATATGGAGTACAGTTCTGGGCACCACTCCATAAAAAAGGACATTACAGAACTGAAACGGGTTCAGAGAAGGGCAACGGAACTGATAAGGGGTATAGAGTCACTGAGTTATGAGGAACGGCTAGCAAGTTTAGGCATGTTTAAGAGGTCTAAGAGGTGATATGATCACTATCTAAAAATACATTAGGAGTCAGTACAGTGAGCTCTTTACCCTTAGAACCATACAGAGGACACCTGGTCACCCGCTAGAAGAAAGGAAGTTTTCACAACCAGCATATGAAAGGGTTCTTTACAGTAAGGGCAGTGAGGATATGGAATTTATTGCCAGAGAAGGTTGTGATGGCAGGTCCAATAGATGTATTCAAGAAGGGTTTAGACAAATTTTTAGAAGTAAAGAGTATCCAGGGTTACAACTGGTAAGTAATTTATTACATTAGTCAGAAGGGAGCTCTTGTATATTTAAACTGGATCAATTTCAGTATAAAATTAGGATCACAGGAGATCCAAAATAGGTTGAACTTGATAGACTGAAGTCTTTTTTCAACCTCAACAACTATGTTACTACGTTACTATTCCAACTAACTATCTTATTGGCCTTATTATTATCCCTTAATATGCATTCCAGTATTTCCCCCACTATTGAAAATAGGTCTATAGTTTCCTGGTTTTGAACCTGATATAATTGAATCAATGTAAATTAAGTATAGAGGCCAGGGATCTGATTCAAAGTTTCTTGGTTTTAACTCTAGTTTAACATAAAGACCCTATGACCCTATTCCTCTGTATCACCCTTCAAGTGTACTGTCAAGTCATGTTTCCGTAATATCTATATCATATTGCTCGCTCATTGCTACTAAATATAACTCCCCCATTTTATCCACCAGGCTTCTTGCATTTGCCAGCATACACTTAATTCTATTTCCTTTTCCTTAGATAAGATTTTTTAAGCTTCCTTCTCCCTGTATTCCACTCCCCTGACTCTTATTAAAATCCCCCTTTCTACTCTCATTACTCATTTCATAGATACTTGCATGCCCCACATCTCACAGATCCTAGTTTAAAATCCCTTCTAACTGTTCTTTCCCCTAGCACAGCTGCCCTTTCTCCATTTAGGTGCAACCCATCTCGTCAAAACAGATGACTTTTGACCGAGAAATTAGCCAAGTGATCTAAAAATTCAAAGCAATCTTTCTACAGGGACGCAGGTCCCTGTAATTGTTCTCAAGAGCTCCCCATCTCCCTCTAACTTGGTCATTGGTGCCAACATGGGTGTTAGTGCAGGGTGATTCCTACCTAGCTTGCCCCAACAATCTGTTCACCTAATCCACAATATGTTGAACCTGAGAAATCGCAGATTGCTGGTTTTATTTCCTTTAGAGTGAAAAGCTGAAAATATTGAACTTTTGTGTTTATCTGATCTATCTGTTCTATCATTTTATTAATTCAATGATCAACAACTGCTATTTTGTAAGGTAATGTCTATGTTATCATTGAATTTTAAAAGTTCTTGAATTTAATTGTTTAATTAAGTTGATATATCTTTGGTTTACAAAGCAATTCCAATTCTTCTCTCTTTTTTCTTTTTGGTAGGGTTTGGTCTGTACCCGGGAGCTGCTAATAATCAAATGTAGTGGTCCTGCACATTTGTGTTCTAAGTTTGTGATATAGAGGTATTAACACCCACTACAAGTAACTTGTTATGGTGTGCTCATCTACCCCCTAAAGCCACGGTTCTCAAAATGTGGGCCGGGACCCCAAAGTGAGTCGTGCCCACATCTGCATGGGGTCACAACTTCTTCAGAGAGACCATCGCCCAGCTGCAGGCCCAGCACTAATGGACCGGAAGTGCCACTATGACACTTGCCTACGGCCGCCTAAACTTCTGCACTGAACCAGTTCCATCATTCTTTTGTCACATAGGATGATGCACAAATAATGCAATGTCCAAAGGGTTAATGGGGAACTTTCGGACTCTTTTAAACATATACTGATATGTTAATATTATAATCTGATGTCTTGGTGAAAAATGTCACCAGTGTGTGATTTATAAATATATACGTGTATTGTTCCGTGGTAACTTGTTGGGGTCGTGTAGAAAAAAATTTAGTCAGATGGAGTCCTAGGCAAAATAGTTTGAGAACCCCTTCCTTAAAGCAAGTATTTGAGTAAAGCAACATTGACCATACACTGAAATTTGCTGTAATTGTAGAATTTCAACATGGCATGGGCAAACGCAGGATTTTGGAAGGGAGTTATATGTAATATAAATCTTAAAAAAATAATAATAAAAAAAAAAAATTATATATATATATATATATATATATATATATATATATACACACACACACACAATAAAATAGAAGCCCAACATATGTGTATATGTCATATATGTTATATATTATTTATTTATATTGTTGGCTTTAACTATAAAATACAATGGTTTTGTTCTCTTTTACTCAGGCGAAATGAGGTCTAAGGCCTCCAGAGACTGCCCTGTGTGGTGCCTGTTTTTTTTTTTACAGTTTTTTTTTTTTTTTTGCACATACAGGCAATTGGCTGCAGCAGGGGGGTTTCTAGCTTCAGCAGGGGTTTTTTTTTTGGAAACCCCCCTGTGTGTGCCCCCTGGATAATGCGGTGCCTCGTTAAGTAAAATTATTGTTTAAATTATACTATCTATATTTATGTTTGCAGAGGTCTCTTAATAAATGTGTTAACTGTATTTTATTTTCAGCATTAAATTCTAACTATCACATATACAGGAATATATGAAAGAAATGGCAGTAAAGCATGCCCTCAATTCAGTAATTTCCTGTGAAACAGGAAAGCGGGAGTTTCTTTCATTTAAGATCATCTATGCACAGATCAAAATACCCTCCAAATCATATAACTATATAATGACTATAATACTCACCTGTGAGGTCACTAAATTTAGTAATACCATACTCCGCCGTCCCTAGTTCTTCTCTCTGTAAGAGGTTGGCTTGCTTCAGATTATTTGAAAATACAGACATGCGATACTGAAACTCTGAATAAAGGGAATGTAGAATGAGTTAAAACATTTATCTTCATAGTTAGTCTCTTAACATGAAATCTATGTTAATTCTGGCTTTTTTATTTGCCTGTAGATCATCATCATCAAAAAGCAATCAAATATACTTTGTTTTATTTTATTTTATTGTCTTTAAAAAAATTTCTCCTATATTAGACATATATTTCTTTATTAAAACAGGATGCCCATTATACAAACCCATAAATAAGTTGTCATAAACAGAAATAAAGAATAAAGTGTACATCAGCAACTATTTCAAATATAAGCAACGGAACAATATGAAATAGGAGCGAAGGCTCCAAGAAATAGCTATAGAGAAGTAGAAATGTTATAAAATAACACAATCTGAGGATTTCCTAGGGGTTAAAGGGAAGGGGAGGTAAAGTAGCATCATCAATTGTGTCAGGGAGGTAAAAGAGGGGTAAAAATATTAGCCAACGTAAGCACTAACTATAAACCTGGGGTCAAGTAGTGACCAATCAGGGAGACTGAACACTAGAAAAGGTTATGAAGGTGAACCAGACAGAAGACACGAGGAGCGACATTTGCGGTGCCAAAAGAGGATTTCAAGGGTTTGACGACACCTGGGAAGATAGCCCAATCCTTAAGTCCAGGGGATCTTAAGGATTGGGCTAGGAAGCACAGAGTTGAAAATGGCACAGGCTCTGTCCAAGTTGACATGTTTTAATCCATTTATTATTATCATAATTTATGTAAACTATTAACACAGGAGAGGAATTGCAAACATTGTCTACACAGCACTGCAGACATATGGGTATATTTACTAAACAGTGAGATTGGAAAGTGGTGATGTTGCCCATAGCAACCAATCAGATTCAAGATCTCAGTTTCATTTTACACACTGAAGAATGTGAACTGAAATCTGATTGGTTGCTATGGGCAACATCCCCACTTTTTAATCTCACTGCAATCTCACCGCTTAGTAAATATACCCCATAATGTTTATGTTTACTCTACTCCTTTTATGTTTGTTGTAAAATGTAGACTACAGCAAAAATATTTTTTATCATATATCATATATAAAGTGGGAAGTATAGAGCAACTCTCTATATGAACCAGGGGAACATAAAAAAAAAACACCAAACCCACAGACTAAAGTGTTACTTTCTATATTACATTCTCTGAGATTCTTTATCTTCATTAATTTAAAGTTGTTTAAAAATATTTTTTTTTAAAGGGGAATAGGCAGTATGCCCAGTCATAACAGCATATTAGTGCTCAGCTTTTTTTTTATTTTTTGTTTTACTTTTTGCGGCATTTAATAGATTTATGCGCACAGAGAATAAACAAATCTTGTGTAGCACCTATACAAGAAGTAAAATTGCGCTTCTAAGTAATACTAGCAACATAACAACACTTGGCATTTATTTCCCAGTCATGTTTCAAAGGCTCCTTTGTGGATCGGATGTGACTAGAGGAGCGCCTATACCAATAGATGGCGCTAAAGATTCTGCTTCTTTTCTTTTTCCCCAGAGGCTATTTAATTACTCTCATAAGGTGAATAGCTCAAGTATTGACTTGTTTTATAAGATAACTTTTTTCAAGGATTTGCACAGATTATGTAGACAGAAGGGGCCTTCTAAATCAAATTTGACCAAAGCTAACTCTCTAGCCCTCCAAACTCTTATGGCAGAAATGTCTTTAATTATANAGGCTGCTTACAAAAGTAAGGGTTAGTTTTACAGAACAGAGATGCATGTAATAAGGACTGGCTTTCTACATCCCTATAGCAAGGGATCCTACAATACAATATTATTTTAAGAGCAAGAAACTATTAGATCAAGGAGGAGGAGGAGGTCATAGATATAGATATTTAATATTTTTTAATTGAAATCATTTCCTATGATCCCAATTTATTATCAACTCCCTAAAATTCATAAAACATTAATTTCCTATAATTTTGGGAATTTATANATTTTTTGTATATTATTTTACTTAGATTATTTTCTACAGCCATATAAAATAGGCTGTACATGTAGGCAAATTGTAAGATGTAATTAAATTTTATTAAAAAAAACATTATTACCTATCAATTTNTCCCCATAGCGGGACAAACTGGTAGGCAGGCTGGACAGTCGGGCAATAGTGGGACTGTCTCGCTAAAATCGGTACGTTTGGGAAGTATGGATATATGTGTGTAAACATATATATATACATACTTCCACTGTGAAACCAGATAGAGCTGAAAGATGAAACTTCCAAGCTCAACTTCAATTTGAAAAGTAAACATAAAGCTATTTGTGAAAAAGTGTCTTGCCTGCATGCAATAAAATAAATAAATAAAATGAATTAGCATCCCTCACATTGAAATATCGATTTGCTTAGCTCTACACTAAGATTAGTGCAACTCAGCCCCCATTTGTTTGTCAGCATGCCTCAAATTAAGCTTCTGTTTAAGCTGTAAGAGCAAAAAGTAATTTGCTTTTCAACAACAATTTCTCTTCAGAAAGTGCCTTTCTAGTACAGGTCACGTCTCTACTTACCTTTTGGACTTTTGTAGCTCCTTTTAAACCTCTGGACAAAGTTTTCAAATAGTACCTGAAAAAAAAATTTTAATTTAAATTCAATTATATTATATACACTTCTATCAAAGGATGCATACATCAATAGGAATAATAACATATACTGTATTTAAGCAGGATGTAGTAACCATACAGCTGTAAACCTATGGAAACCTACAGGTGGGACAGAAGAGACAATGACAAATTAAATAGGTAGTTACCATTTCAGAGCTTGCATAGACTGTTTCTAGAAGAAAGAACATAGCGCAGAGAGTACCACAAAGAGACATCTCAACTGAGGCAAACCAAGCACATGAATGAATGTTACCACTGAAATGTATTTTGTAAAAGCAAGAGTAAAGATTGTCATTGGCATTAAAGGAAATCACACATTAAAACTTGCATCCAACCACCAAAAGACATTATAAATATAACGGGTGGAGTTGTGAAAATCATAAAAACTTTACTGTTTAAACCACATATCAGATCATTATTTTCTGTAGTACAAACTGCCATCCAACCACAGAAATGTATAACCAATGTATGCTATAAGATACTGGAAACTTTTCACAGCAGTGTTGTACCGAAATGTTTTACACAACCCTCCTAATACAGGATATGGATAATAATGGGTGTAAAACAGAATATAATATAAAACAAAAAATGTAATTAATGTCACAGGGGCCAGAAGAAGGACCAGTACAAAAATGATCTCACCAAAAAGTCACATTTTCCATTTATTCATGAATTTTTCATTCAGTCACTTGCAAATTTCATGTAGGTTGAAGAACTTGGTAATCTTGTCTGAACAGGTGAGTTTTAAGACAGCGCTTAAAAGTTTGAACAGTAGAAGATAGTCATATAGGATGAGTAAGATTATTCCATAGAGTGACTGTAGCCCTAGTTCTGTAACTGGGAATCAGAGCATGTGACAGTTGTATATCATGTGAAGATCTAAGAGAACGAGCTGGGATATACCTTGAGATGAGTGAGGATATGTATAAGGGTGCAGTGTTATTGACGGTTTTGTGGGATAGCAAAAGGATTTTGTATTTAATTATAAATTATTTTTAATTGTAAAATACAGGCAGCAAATGTAAATACTGGTAGAGTGGACAAGCACTAAAAGAGTGTTTTGCAAGGAAGAACAGTCTGGCTGCTGCATGCATATAGAATGAAGGGGAGTTATTCTATAATGTGGGATTTCAATTATCAGAGCATTACAATAATTGCAGGTTAAGATAAAATCGTCTTGTGTAATATATGTGCTTATACTGGAAACATTATTATAAATGTATTTAAGATTTTGAAACAGACAAACAGAGGGAGGGGGGGAGAAAAGTGTATTTTTTAACAATTACTGTTGCCACCGACAGGTCACAGGTGCCAGTATGACCTGGTACACATGCTCATGCTGGCACTTGTAGTTCTACAAGCACCAGCATGGAAAGGTTTTTCCCCCCACATTTTTTATTTATTTATTTATTTTAGCACATCAATTATTATCCGTTTCCAAATGATCAAAACAGTAGACATCGGTTTGATCATTTAGAAACTGACTGTCTATTTCAGACATTTCAGTGCTTTCTTAAAGTGCCTCATAGTAAATACCATGCTTTAGGTAGCCAAAGTGCTGTAAAAATGCAGTGATGTGATATGGCTTCAACATGCCATTGAAACCGCACCTAAATCTTTATATAAGAGCCCGCTTGTCCTCACCATTATATGGTGTCCTCACCAGTCAGTCCCTGCACATCGTCTGCACCCTACTGCGAAAATGGAAATATTCATTATTAATCAAGAAATCCCATTTGGAGAGAGTATGTATGACAGTCTTGGCTTTTAGTTGTTTCATACAAGTGAGTATTGCACCTTTTAAATGAGTTTATATATACATAAAAAGAACATATAAACCAAAATATTTAAAATCATACACTTATGATGGGTTTTGTAAAAGGAACAAGAGCAGAACACAATCACAAATCACTAAAAAGATGAGATATCTGTGACTGTGTCACAGGCATATAAACCATATTTGTGCACCCATACTGCTGATAGAAAGATAAAGAAGTGGAAAAATGTTGGTAGAATGAAAATGTTTATTCAAATTAATGACAATATAAATATAGATACTGTGCAGGAAATGCTTTAGAGAGTATGAAAACACACACAAGAGGTGATGATGACTTACAGGAAACAGAGGACACAAAAAAAATTGACATGCTCTACAACATGGTGATATATAACACACTGCTTTATAAAATATAAAACAGCAGACATAAGATAAGACAGAAATAGAAATGAAAGACAATTAAAATACTGACACATGGAAATACCTAACATGTAAAATACCACCGCATGAAAATACCGCCGCATGAAAATACAATGAAAATATTGACATAACAATACCTACACATGAAAATAACAATACCTACACATGAAAATACAGACAATGAAAATACAGACACATGAAAATACCAATACGACACATAAAAATACCAATACAGACACATGAAAATACCTACACATGAAAATACCAATACAGACACATGAAAATACTGACAACGAAAATACAGACACATGAAAATACCTACACATGAAAATGCCTACACATGAAAATACCAATAGCGACAATGAATACCTACACATGAAAACACCTACAAAGAAAATACTGACAACGAAAATACAGATACATGGTAATACCGGCACATAAAAACACAGACACATAAAAATACCCACACATGAAAATGCCCACACATGAAAATACCTACAATGAAGATACCTACACATGGAAATGCTGACAATGAAAATATTGACAATAAAAATACCTAGACATGAAAACAACAATACTCAGTGGTGGAACTACGGCCATAGCAGCCGTAGCGGCCGCAAAGGGGGGCCCGAGGACGCCACTATATTTAATGGGCCCGGACCGGTGATGGTACCACCAGCCAGGCCCAGCCTTCAAAGTAACACATGTCCAGGGAACGGACA